>JBCFXI010000980.1:0-85889 GCA_038496175.1 Ampulex compressa
TATATATATGCAAGAGTGGAATAATGGCTCTTTGTAGATAATACAAATAAAGGGACGTTATATTCGATCGAAGAGCCTTTGTTTCTTTAAACCTTCATACTTTCAAGCTTGAAATAAATACTTATTTAAACTAAAGCCTCTTCAAGCGAATACAACGTCCCTTCATTCGCATTAAAAATATATAGTACATCATATAATGTACGAATTATGGGTTAGATAATCGTTCTACACATTCATATTTAAATTCCAACCTTGATACCCACGATTCAGTGCAACAGATAGCACAGCTATATCGTTTATTTATTCTATGGAGATAGAATCACAATATCTTTTACGCCTTCTCTGAGAGAAGGTCGGACTTTTTTTTTGTCAATGCGCGGTGCAAACGGAATTTGATCCGGAGCGCAAATGAACAGGAGCGTGTACGTACCGATTTGACCCTTTTTTCGGGTACCATTGTGAAAAGAAGCTAGACTGGAAAAATTCAGCATGGCCGACCAAGGGTTGCAACCAATCGTGGAAGCCCTCATGACAGCTGCGCATCCCTCGGGGGATCGAGACGTCCCTTTCTCGTTTCCGAGACGTGCAGAGCGGTCCCTAACTTTCTGATTTTTGCCTTACGGAGTCAGCCATTGTGAAAGGACCCGTTCCTCTGAATATCGGCTGCGGTGCGTGGATCTTCGTGTGGTCTTAAGCCACGGCCTCGTCGTTAAATTGTCTGCCTTGCACGCGTGCTTCTTGTCGCCTCGGACAAGCCTCGAGCAAAGGTGAAACGGTTCTCGAAACACTGGAACGATATTGGAACGGGGAAAGAAACGACATCGTCCAAAAGTTCTGATCGTAGATTTTACGCTTGAAAATACGCCTATCGGTTCTCACACCTATCGCATTAATAATAAAGAATAATTGCATCGTATTCGAGGCTCTGCAATTTTAGCATATCTACTACTGTCGTATTTATGTAGTAAACGTATTTTTTTTATAACACTTTTTTATAACACACAATATTTTTTATACACAACACTGTCGTAAACGTATTTTAGTAGGATCATACGACTCTCTTATGCAGCTTTGTATTTGAGCTAAACCAATGGATTTAAATCACATTTAATCAAGCAGTTTCAGTCATTCTTTTTTCAATCTTTCGTTTTTAATATACAGGTTAACTCTGTTGCGTGGAATTATGAAAGCAAGTATGTGGAAATGTAGTACAGTGACGAGCTTCCATCCTCGCCAATTGCTTATCTCCCTTTCTTCCGAGAACTTTCTTAATATCCAGCTAAGGGGAGACTATATTCGTTACACCTGCCACGCCCGCCCAGCGGGTGGCCCAGCAGTCCGGCCAATTTGACAATTAAAGTCAGCAATATCGGGAAACAGATTACGAGGAGGGAGGTCGTCCTTCTCTCTCTCTCTCTCTCTTCCCGCGTACATTAAGTCCTAAGCATCATCCTACATTTGCATCCTCCCCAGCAAAACGGATATCCCTCGGCAAACTTTCGTCTCCCTAATCCGAAGGACGTCCGCGAAATCCGCAATGATCGACACCTGTGACCGAGTTTCGCCCCCGAGGAGTACCGATATAATGCTCAGAGGATTTCCTTGGCCATCTTGGACAACCGCCACGTCAGGTGGTACTCAACTGGGCCCCCCCGTGAAGAACCTTGGCGCAGCTAGGCGCGGTTATACCCACGACCGCGCACGCTTTCGGGGCTTTCGACGTCGTTAATGCGAAACCAGCTAACCGATTAGCGCATTTTTCTTAAGGGTTAAGCCTCACGAGGCTCACGAGGAATATCGTCGTTAGAGATGTCTTAAATCGTGGACATTGTCGAGGAAGTTTTCTCTTCCTCGGGTAATCGATGAGCATAATAAAGGCGATTGCGTTAAGTACGCGACTGCCCATCACCTCTGGTTTTTCTATGCGATATGTATACCGTAGCTAGCTAGGAACCCACCTTAAACAGTAGGTCCCAGGTCAAGTGACCTCAGCAGTCGGTGCCGAAAAATGAATTTAAAAAAAAGAAAGTACGCGAGTCAGTTTTGGGTTAAGAACGAAACGTTTGTTGAGTTTATTTAGGATATTTATACGACACATGTAACGAGTAACCATTAAACGTGTAACACTTGTAACCATTAAAACCTCTCGATTGGTGTAAGTGTAATATTGAACTTAGAAGTGGTTTTTAAAGGTATATACTATAGGATCATGCTGAATATATTACCATGACATCTCAATCTAAATGTTATCTAGATGGCGATAGATCAAATTAAACAAGCATAACAGATAATAAGACAATAGGATAAACAGATAATAAGACAACAGAACATACTTTCCACGCGCACCGATATAGAAAGATTCACGCTCGTTCCACCGCCAAAAACATCTTAAACAAAGCATACCCAGGGAGCCATTTCTCCATCGACATCGAGAGCACCCCAGATATCATCATTGTCAAGCGCTCACCGTACACCACGGCTTTCATCGGCCCCCGCGTGTCCTCGAGGTCCTCCCACCGGTCGAAAATCGTGCCTGTCGCGTGTCATTGGCGGAAATAAAGCAACACCGCGCTTCCTGGCGTCTCGTCCTACGCCGGGGGCGCTGCGCTTGCACCCGGTATAATTTATTCGGACAATAAACCGGCGGGGGCATCAGTGTCACGCGGGTGATGAGCCCCTTCGTTGACAGCGACCAACATAATCTGTTCCCATCGGCCAAGTAGCGGGCATAATGGGGCATATACCGGTGGGGGCCGACAATGGGGACGGCTGGAACTCGAAAAAAGCCCCGTCGCGGGGGTTGAGAGGAGGCAGTCCAGGTCCACGTACGGGCCGCGCTCGCCCACCTCAGCCACGGCGGCATGGCTTTGCTTTATTAAATTCCTGACACGAGACGCCAGCCCCCGCCCCCCTCCTGCCTCCCCCCTGAGCACGTGCAAATATTCCTCCCGCCCGGCGAAAAACACGGCCCTCGCCCCTCAGCCACGACGGATGCGCCTCTCGCGCCGTTAAATTCACCGCGTGCCGGTGTATGAAACCGTGATCTTGGGAGGGTCGCTGCTAGGTATTCACTCGTGGATTTTAAACTAAATTATGAACGGGGCGACCCTCGGCCCGGAGGTGCTTCGGGAGTGCTGGAAGGAAGTCGCGAGGGGGGGTGTTGACGAGCGTGGCTCGCGATTCTCATGGATTCGCGCGGTTTGGGTATATGGGAACGAGATGTACTTGAATATTTCTTTTGTTGATGCACGGGGATGTATTATTATGTTGGGTGTGATGTGTGAAATAGAGTGGCTTGGGTTTGTAGTTTTCCTGAGGGATTCGGGTGGTTTGAACACTGGAGACGGAGTTTGTAATTTGTAGAAGTGTATATAAGAGTGTAATTCGTAAACGTCTGGAGTAGAGTAAGATATGGCTCTGCTGTTTGTGTATATAAGAATATAAGGACAATGAAATTTAGAAAATTTCAAAATTACGAGTGCACATTGAATGAATGTTTTTTTTAATAAGACGAAGATAGAAGTGAAGGAATACACGATTATTAATTTATTTTTACTTTCACTAATTTCAACTTTTTACTTTTATTAATTTATTTTATCGATTAACAGGTACACACAATCCACAACACTCTTTTTACATATTTATCCTATATGCTACTTTAGGACCTACTTAAAGAATCTCCAAGATTTTTTAATTCCTACCTCCGACAATTTAGAAAATCGCGCCAAATCTCCCAAACTTACGCACTCAAGGCAACCTCGATAGCTCCACAACAGCCAAGAATCGCGCAAAGAAAGGGGTGGCTCGGGGGTCAATCTGCCAGCGATTTCCGAAAAAAAAGCTCCCCCACGAGGTCCGCGCCGCGCAGCCCGTAATTGACTAGTATGGCGGGCACGTATGGAGCGCATTTTCTGTTTTGTTACCTCAAAACAATGGCGACAATGCGCCGATCCGCGAGTGGCCACTCGAGCAGCGTCGATCGGCATCATCGAGAGGAATCGCCCGGCGAAAATTGAGATTGTAACATATAGTCGAGTGCCCTTTGTTACCGCGCCGCCGTGGGGCGCGCAATTACATTCGTCGGCCCATTGTGCCTCGACAGCTTTTTGTTACTGTTGCGAGCCCTGCCAGGGTGGCAGCGGGGGTCGGGGCAAAGGGGGTTAGGTCGAAAAAGGAGGAGGTCGGCTCTGCGGCGAGCGGCCATCATTGTTTTCGGGAATGAGCCCGCGCGATTCACGAGGCAAGGTGCTGATATACTCGACCGGTGGGAACCACTTGTCGGGTTAATGGGAGCACAAACGTGGCGGGCACAATGCTCCTTGCACGGGAGGTCGCCCCCCTTTGGCTCAGGACCGGAGGAATTCTCCTAGTCCACGATAGCCCGTCGCCATTGTTGCGATCGCGTTGCGCGAGTCCAGAAGCTCCGGGATTATTATTCACTCGTCCGGAAGCGTTACAGTATTACCTCCGTCGAGGGCCCCCGCCCCTCCAGGCTGGCTCTCCTCGGCCGCCAGGAAGGCGCGGCAACATACGGCGCCCTCGAGGCTTTTCATTAGATCGAGATGTTAATTGGGACCGCTGATAAATGTCCGCCGTTCTCGCGCTTCGATTTTTCCCCCGTCGTACCTTTGTTTCCTGCACGATGATTTTTGGACTCGCCGCGGTTAGGTGCTTGGAGTCTTGCTCGGCCTCGAAACGCGGAGTATTGTGTGGAGTAATATGGTGTACTTGAATTTTTGAAATGATGGAGTATTAAGGAAATCAGTGTATAATGTATGATGGAATGCCGATTGGTGTATATTAGAAAAAATTAATTTTTTTAATGCGTGGAAAATATTTATTAGTTTACGATTAAATAAATAAATCGATGATCATTATCATCGTTAAGTAAATGAATCGATCTAAAATATAATCGACAGCCTAAAAATATTATCGATAGCAAGTCGTCAAATTGATACAAAAATATTAACGCAGTGGTCAAAGTATACATTTTGAGGCACGAGAAATTTTATATAGAGTTACAAGAATTCAGGACTTCCTCAATATTCATAAAGTTTAGTCAAATACGTAAACATGGATTTACTTTGAGTAAATCATAGATAAAAATAATCAAGTATAATCGTAAGAAAAATATAAAAAAATATATATATATATATATATTTTTTTTTTAAGATTATACTTGATTATTTAAGAAAAAAGAAGTAAATCTATGTTTACGTATTTGACTCGATTTTATGAATATTCTGGAAATCCTGAATTCTTATATCTCTATGCAAAATTGCTCGTGCCTCAAAATGTATACTTTTACTGCCGCCTTAAGATTTTTGTATCAATGTGAAGACTTGCTGTCAACAATGACTAAGGATTGGATTATAAACTTGCAAATGTTGAATGTTAGTGAGAGTTCGAGCGGTACAATTATCGCTCACGAGTCGAGAAACGATCTTAACACCTGGCCGCTTGCTTTCGTGGAATTTTCCGCGAAACTCCGCAACGAGATCGAAGGTGGATGGTTTCTGCCAGCGGAGTTCACCGATACTTTTGGGCGGACTGTTTACCTGAGTAATTTGTCAGCGTACAATGTTCCAATCCGAAATCCTCCGTTCAGCGTAAAGCTTTAGCCGTCTGCGGGGCCCTGAGCGGTCACCTTTTAATCCAAGCTTTGGGACCGTCCGAATACTTTTTGCCTCCCCAGGCCCTAATGCCCCAGACTGTTGTGTGCGTGGATAACTTTATAGCTGCATTCTACTTTCGACTCTGAGCCGCGCACTGCGCTTTTAGACGTCTATCTAAAAGTCCATCCAGCCATCATCATCGCGACTCGCTTAATCGCAATGATCGATTTCATACATATATACATAAATCAGAAATTACGCCATTGCTGTGATCGCCTAATTTTAAGTAAGTATATCTTCGAATTTCACGTCTCTGTCTTTCGAATGGATCAAAGATAATCGACAGAATACTGATTTCGAGTGGATTAAAGTTAATCGACGGAATTAACTCGAATCGATTATGTTGCAATTTACAACAAACAGTGGAATTTACTGTAAAACGCTTATGCTTCTGACAATCCTTACGTCGATGTACAATAAGCCATTCTGCTGGAACCTTTGTGCTCGCCCAGCACCAAGCTGCCACTCAGGAGAATGATGTGTATCAATATAAATAGACTTATGAGCGAGGGAATACTGTTACGAGTAAGTGGCAACATTTTAGGGTTCAGCCATGCGCGCTACGAGAGTCACTTCAGCCTCGCTGGAGCGCTCACGGACTCCACGTCCCGCATTGCTCTTTATTTCCTTCTTCGGGAAAAATCGTGAGAATATTTCTGCGTCGCGAAGATCTCGACGAGTTTACCTAACGTTCGATCGATGTGCCATCGAGGCGATAACAATAAACATCCTGGAATCTCCCTTGAACTGTACGTTAAATAAATATTTACGTACGATAAATATTTAACAACGGTCTCGTAGTTATATTTGGCATACTTGCATTATAGATGTTTAACGGTATTTTACGTAAAAAGTCAAATTATCTTTAATATAAATTAATATAATCTATATATACTTGTTCCTATTTTTTTATTATTATTATATATATATATATATATATATAAATAAATTAAAAATTGTCAAGATACTATAATAACAAGAAATAATAAATTAATCAAGAACTTGAGCAAATTTCCTACTTTGTTCCACATATCGTTGGTATAAAAAAAGATACAAAAATCCTTCAAAATCCCACGTTTATATCTCTCCAATCTATATAACGTAATATAGCAAATCGCGTAATACCACAACGGTCCTTGCCAAAGATCCAAAGGGGACCAAGAGAGATACGGAGGAAAATTTGTAAAGTCCGCTATTTGCTCTGGCAGAGGCGCGTAATTAGGTCCAGGCCGCTTCTAAGTCCGGGAGAATCATTGATCCTGGGATCATCGCGAAGAATAATAAAATAAAGTCTTCGACGAGCGTGACGTTCCTCGACAATGGGCCCCGCGGGTGGATGTTGGCCCAAGTCGTTTACGGTTGGCCCCTCCGTCGATGTTTTGAATGCCGTCTCAGCGCAGGACGAAGACGATTATTCGGCAGGCTCCGTGATTACACGTTGGTCTACCACGGTTAAGGAACGCTTCAATATGTACTGACAGCACCGGGCCTCCTTTGTGCCGCGATTACTCCTCAAATCACCGGAAAATTCTCGTGAAACGCGCCGCATTGTGCCATTGGGGCCCAGGTAAAATTCCCTCCGCTCGCGTTTCCCAAACTTCTTTTTTTCCGCCATCCCAAGGGCCAGCACTCGAATATCGAGCTCTGCTCGTCGCGAAGTGACGCTGAAGCACAGCTAATCGTGAAGAATACGTGTAGGAAAGATTCGTGTAAAAAAATATCTCCGATGTAGTGGTTATAAAGATAAAAGTAAAGTGAAATTTTCTTCTTAGAATTTGGATTGAACGTGTTAAATCAAGATAAGTCGTGTAAGAAGAGAATTACATTTTTTTCCTATTAATAATTTTGCTATTAACAAATTCCTGTTAATATGTAATGCGTGTTAAATCAAAATCGTGTAAAAGAAGTTCGTGTAAAAACAGAATTGGGTGTACATTCATTATCTTTAAAAGGTTTTATCTAGTTTTAAGCAACATATGGAGTTATATGTATTTGTAAAACATTTGCTAGAAGGCTTTTGTATTAAGGAAGGATTTCGTCGTTGTTTAGAGCTGATTGTATAAGCGATTGTACTCGACGTGCAACCGAGGAACACAAAGAATGCGCAGGATAAAATCGGTTTCGAACAATGAGAAAAGTGAGACATTGTTCTTATGAAATAAACCGATACTTGCACGTCTTAGTTGTCGTTGTGAAAATTATCCAATTCTTTCTTAGCAAAATTCGATACCTGTTCAAGTTCAATTTTCTTGCTATTTTAATCACATTTGACTATATAGCACCTTTGTCTTATTCAATTAATTGTGTATAAATATTTATGCAGCTACTTTTATCTTTGTACTCCGTTGTATTCTTTTCATCCATGAAGATTACGATAATTTTTTATTAAAAACATGGGGAAGTTTAGAAATCCTGCATTACCGTCTGGCAAATAATTAATGTTCGTAATGCTTTATTTACATAGTTTGAAGTCTTATTTACAAGAAGAAACATACTCTGTATGCACGATCGAAGTGCTTTTCTCTGTTTACATATATATATGTATCGCGGTCACGCGTGACCTGCTAGGGAGCTAAACTCGGAGGTTTTATTTTTTTACATTTGTACAGGTTAAATTTATACGATCTAAACATACTCGTGCACGCGAAACTTTCAGCCGCTCTGTTGTTCAAGGTAAATCGTTCTTTATTTCTTGCATTTTTAGAACTATGACGCCTCGAGTTTTATAGTATTTTATATTGCCACAAGCGCGACTGATATAACGGCGATTAAGCTTAGTTTAAATACCTCTGTACCTTAGGTCAACGTACCTGCAGTTTTAAAAACCACCGTAGCTCGAGTTACTTTCACGCCGCGATTCATTTGCTCGTGTTAAGGATAGAATTGCTAAAATACTCGATTAAAGTCCTCGTCGACGGCTGGTGAATTATTGCAAACCATGCACCTCGTGCAAATTTTCGTCCAAGTCTCGAGCAACGAGTACCAGGCGATACAGCCGCCTTTCTCTCATATCACGTCGAGGATATGTTCTCATCACAGCTGATTCTCGCTTTAATTCGCTTACACCGATCATTTCTCTTCTCGATCGCCACATCAACGTAGCTATACGCATTTTTATAATCCGCTTGAAAAGAAACTTCGAATGCCACTTTTTCCTGCCTTTAATTGAATAATTAAAAGACCGCTTTTCCACGCGAGCCAGTCACACAATTTCGAATGTGAGTTTTCGTTTAAGCGCCTCACATTCGTAGCGGTCCAGAGAAGCGTGGAACAACGAAGGAGCTCGCAACGATGCAACATAATCAACAGCCCTACTGCAGCTTCAGGGATAATCCTCAATCAAATTTCCCTACGCCTCTGAAACTCGTATAAAAATCCTACTACACCCCTCCGCAAACACATCCTACAGGATTTCAACCTAGAGGATCTCCAAGAAGCATCACCATTTCCTTAAAAATCACTCCTCCAAGACACCAAGTACCCAAAATAGCTATTCAACCCCCAAATTCCACAGGAATCTCCCAAAATTCGCACGCGAGGTCCAAAGAGGGCGCTCCTCCAGGACCACGATCTATTAAAAGCTCTTCTCATCACCAACTCCTCTAAAATCACTCCTCCAAGACACCAGGTACCCAAAACAACTATCAAATCCCCGATTTCCCCAGGAATCTCCCAAAATTCGCAGGCGAGATCCAAAAGGGCGCTCCTGTAGGATCCATTAAGAGCTCTTGTACATGTCGCAGATGATCCTCTCGATGGGTATGATGCCGATGGTCCTCCTGAAGAACAGCTCCTCGATGGCGTGCGCGGAGACCGAGCGCAGGGTGGGCAGCAGCAGGAGAAGCTTGCCAAACCTGAGGGCCCCGAAGGAAGCTCCGCTGAGCCTCTGGCCAAGCGCGAGCTGCGCACCGTCTCTCAGCCTGGCCACGGAAGCCGCGTCTCGAAGCCTACTTCCGGTGCTGGGCGAGGCTGAGCCGTTGCTGCTTCTGCTGCTGGGCGCTGGCTCGCTGTCCAGGCCAGCCTTGAAGAGCACGATCGCCCTGATGCAGGCGAACTCGTGCTGGTCGAGGTTCATCGCGTGGAAACCCGCGAGAGTCTCTCGAAAGCGATTCACCTCGACGGCCAGGCCTAAGCCTTGAGGGCCGGGAGGCAGGAGAGGAGTTGGGTCCAGGGTTGGCAGCATCTGCGCCGCGGCCAGGAGGAAGAGCTCCCTCCAGGAGGACTCGAGGAGGGTCAGCTGGTCCTCTATGGAGAGGTTCGTGCCCGCGGCCAGGTCGCGAGCCCAGTGCACGTTGAGGAAGAGCAACCTGGCCGCCTGCTCGCAGACGGACTCGGCGGTGATCGTGGGGATCAGCGGGACCGATGGCAGCCCTGCCATGCTTACTGGTATCTGGGGAGAGAGAGGTTTGTTATATGGCATGGTGACTATTACGAATGAGGGTAAGTTTGTTTCTATAAGGGAGATGGCTTGCTGGAAGAATCGTTGGAGAGAAAGCGTGTGGAAATGTTTTTTTATGGAATAGTGGGAGATGAATAGTGGAAAGAGTGGTTTTTTTTTGTGATCGTGTTCAAGTGATCGTGATCAAGAATATCCACTCGGAAGATATTTTACACTCACGGAGCCTTCCTTCATTTTTCACGCATTTCTCGAAAATATGCAAGAATTAACACGTTCAGAATGTAATGTTACATATGTTTTATATAAATTTATAATTGTACAAAAGTTTTATATAAATTTAATTTAATATTAGAGTTTGGCATTTAAACAAATTTAATATTACATTTTAACACTAGAACTACCAAAGCAGTCAGTGACTGGTCAGTCGTTTTGTTTAAAAAATCGTGGTACTTTATAAGGATGTATTTTTTGAGATTTTGCATGATTTCCATGCAGTATTTAGATCGTCATTTTCATTTACTAAAATTTCCTCTTACTCTCCCCTTTTTTCTAAAGATGTATGTGGTGTTCTAAATATGTCCAGAAAGTGACTGATAGTTCTAGTGTTGAGAATCGTGTAAAAGATCGCGTAAGAAAGTGTGTATGGCATTTGTCCAAGTAATTGATTTGCGGTATAAGTCCAATTTGGGAGAAGTTACTTGTTATAACTAAAATAAGCAATAATTCGGCTTCTTTAAAAATATTATTTTGAAAAAAAAAGGTTTACACAATGGTAATCCTAATGTTAAAGGAATTTGTTCGACCTACGATTAGGAGTATCATGATGCTTTATAATGTGATAAACCGTACGGTTTATAAAACAGAACTCTCGATTATTCATCATTTACATAAACGATATGCTAGTTAAAGGAAGGTTACGCGCTCGTAATTTCGTGATGTTTTAATACAGCCCGTAAAGAGGTTGGACGTACCTTTGACATGGCCATGGCGTTGCAGTAGATGGGATGTGGAAGGGGATGATGGGGTGCCGGCGCGGCCACAGAAACCCTGGGTTCCGTCGAAGGTTTAGGCAAAGCCAGATCCAAAGCCGCCGCTGGCGGTGGCACCATGTTGGCCATCATTTCGGGCTCTTTAAAGTAAAGGGCCATCTGCCTCCGTAGAGTCGAGTTTCGTGGGCCTCGTTCGTGTTGCACAGCTAGAAGGATATAATAGTTTGCGTCGAACCTTGAAATCCTCACCTTTCACCCATAACAAACTCCACGCTATATCATTAAATCACGTATTGCGCCATCAACCGATGCTTGATCGGGTCAAGACTCTAAGCATTAAAATCTCAACTACTCCTTATAATTTTATATCGAATATCCTACTCGTTACTTTAGTTAGTTAATTAGTTAATTAGTATTAGCGATCGTATAAATATGAGATTGCAAGCTAATTATTAATTATATATTACAAACCTCAATTATCAATGCCTCATAATATAAAAGAAAATATATAAGATTTATATATTAGAATATCATTCGATCTTTTAACATAGTATATGAATCACATGGTCTAATGCAAATATAATAGAAGATCGAAATGTGAATAAAGTTCACTAAAAGTTAATTCTTTAGCTATGAGTCAGTTGACCGTTTAATTTAGTCGTTTAGACGAGACTCACCATCCTTGTTCATGCCAGCCTGAATGCATTTTGCCAGGCGACACGCTCGACATTGGTTGCGATGAGTTTTGTCCACCATGCAACCTCCCTCGGACTTCGCCTTGCACACGTACTGACGATTCCTTCGTATCGATCTTTTGAAGAAACCGGCGCATCCGTCGCACGCAAATATGCCGTAATGCTTCCCCGAAGAGTGGTCCCGGCAAACCTTGCAGGGGATGTCGTAGAGAATGCGACCTGAAACACGATGCGAACGTTGAGCGCATTATTTTATGCCTCGATATAATACTCTGCATCAATGCAAACACCCTATTAACCTGTCACATCTGTCTTTACCTCGCTGTACGTAACACGTAATTTGATAAACTATACGTTTATACAGTGAATAACCAACGCAAAAATATATTCCTACCTGCTGATGATTCCAAGCTGTTGCTTGAAAAAATGATTCCATACCTGATCGATCTTTCCTTACTCTCGTACTTATTTTAAATTTTTATTCAGATTTTGTTTCAATTTACTTTTAACATACGTCTTTCTATTTCTATAATCGCTAAGAAACAATTCCTTTTTTTTTTAATTCACTTTTTGGCACCAACTGCTAAGGTCACTTGGCCTGGGATCTACTGTTTAAGGTGGGTTCCGAACCACCAGAGCTAGGTATACATATCGCATAAAAAAACCAGAGGTGATCGGCGGAATTCGAACAATTCCTTTCCAACTCTTCCTTTCGTAAGGAAAACTCTGAATAACCCGAATAGAATATTCCACGTGGCACACAGCACGGAACGTCTTAATAGACTTTTTCCTCAAGCATGTACGCGCTGTACATGAATATATTCACAAAGTGACCGGTAGGTCGAGCGTTAAACCGCGCCTCCTCGCGATTTTCCAACCGTCGCATTGTCGCCAGGGGCCGACAATCGGAGGCAGGCGCGTTGATCTGGCGGGCAAGAATGCCTGTATTTTGGTTGGAACCCGTTTACCAGGCGAAAACACGGATCCCGTGAATGACGTCGAAGGTGAATGGATCGATTTGTCGCCGAGTTAGAGGCCCATCGTGTCGTTATATACGGGCGCGCATACCTGTCGTACCGCGCCCGGGCTGTGCGCGGCACTGTAAGGGTGTGGTGCGTTTATAATGGGCCACCAACTCCTTGTCACGAGCTCCGCCTACGCCATTGAGCTCCAAGAGATCCTGAATGGACCTCAATGGACCGGATGTGGCTGCTGCATTCAACGGGCCTAAGTGAGCAGCCAGAAATACGACACTTCGTTCGTATCGCCCGATCTCTCTCGATCGGCACCCCTCCCCCCCCTCCAGCCCTCTGTCTCCTCGCCGCCCCACCGTGCGACTTATTATGCTTAGAAGGTTATACGTTTTTCAAAAACCACGGCTGCTTTTTTAATCGGCCATCGCTCAGGGAGCTTCGAGGGAGACCTCGTGTAAGGCTGTTAAAAGCTCGTCGGAGCTGTGGGCGTTTTGATGTTTTCACGCAGAAGAGGAAGTAATCGTGTTGGCAGAAGCTTGTCTGAGGCGGTTTGATAATAGTATTAGGTTGGAGAAAAAGGTTATTTTTACGTGAACTTCGAGAGTTTATTTCATTTGATTTCTATGAGAGAGGTGCTACGAGGTTATCTTTAAAATGGCTATGAATCATGGAACTAAATGGGGTATGTTAGACTCAAATTGGTAATTCGAGACATGTTGAATGAAGTCATGTAAAATAATGGATTTCTCTTTCCTCAACCTGGTATATGCGTGAACTAAAGCCACGGATTATCGATAGACGTTTGAACTCATGGACGACTGATATACAGAGAATGAAAACCGAGAGTATAATATAAAACTAAGAGCTACTTAATAAATTCGTCAATAGCTCTCTAAGTTAAGAGGTCTGGAACAACGAAGAATTCGCCCTTAATAACCGATATGAAGTACAAACTGATATCCACGATTATCGAATAACCGCAGGGACCAAAACAGCAGCACACTTCACAATCAAGGGAGTATCGATGGAGCGAAGAGCACGTCCCATTAAGCCATTATCTCGCGCCCACCACCCGCGCGAATAGGGCCTCGCGACAACCTGTTGATTTCCCAGCTCGATCTTCCCCAACATCTCTTGGTCCAGGCACCCGATCGAATTCAATCGGCTCCTCTTGCCTCCTCCAATAAGCCAGCCCTCTCACCTTCTCTCTCTCTCTCTCCTTCTCTCTCACTTCCGTGAAATATTAACGAGGTACAAAACGCGGCCCCCTTTCGGTACGGGTTGCCACGAATGACAGGGCTGCGCCCCTCTCTGTCGGGGGCACGAGAAGGGGAGGAGGAAAAAAGTTGGTGCGGGAATCACGCGAGCCGATGTCCAGGGTGCATCGAAGCTCCATTCGATGGGCTTGCCTCGGCGCGAGTCATTCTCGATTGAATTTTTCATCGGCCCTGGAATCGAGGTCTGTGTTTTGCCCCCGCGCCGCACATCTTCTGGCTCCTCAATCTTTCATGGGGATTTTTACAGCGCAGGCCAGGCCCTCGAAAGCGCATAACCCCGGCGCGCAGCCGAGGCCGCCTGCTGAGCTTGCGATTAGGCACACGCGAAACGGCGCTGCCATTAAGGCGGGGCACGTGCCCACGGTGAAAGGGGGAGCGCGCGGAAAAGCGAGCGTTGCTTTCGCGAGGAGAAGCGCGCGGCACCCTTTCGCCGATCGAAACGTCGCTTCAAGGACGTGGCTCCTCGAGTCTTTCGCTTCTGATCGGCGACGACGCGGATGGCCGATTAACACGTTGAGTGCCACGCGGTTATAGAAGGAAATCCCGGTTAGGCTACGCGCGCTGGTATCGTGTTACAGTATTTTACACTGTCAGTCACCGGTGACTGACGCGGCCTGAACGGAAAGGTCAGTGTCAGTCACCGGTGACTGACGTGGCACTCAACGTGTTAACCAAATCTTCGGCACCGACCGCTGATGTCGATTAGCCTAGGACCGTCTAACCCTTTGCGCTCGGTAATTAATGCTGAAACGTGAAAATGGTAATCCGTTAACCATTCACGTCACAGGTCTAAATAACCGGCCAGCTTTAAAATTCGAGCCGCGTTATACCGCAGTTGGCAATGAATGATCGTCGTGGAAAAATATGGCGATACGCGACCATCGTTACGCACGGACTGTCCCGCTTGTCGATCCAAATGGTAAGCGTGAACTGTTATCCAATCATATTATAGAGGTGACTCGTAACTGCGCTAAGGCAAAGCTACTGGAACAACGCTATGCTAAGGTTCCTTGGATGGATCGTCCAAGATCCGGCACTTCGCTAGGCTCTCGGTCGATTTTTCGATCGGCCCGTTACATCTTTAGCCAACGCACAGCGTAAAGAATGCTAGGAGCGTTTGATATGTTTTTCTTTATTTGCGACAGGAATAGTGGTTTAGTACATATTCTCAGATAGCCTTTTATTATGCTCGACTAAGTCGGATATAAATAGATAGTGTATATACTTTGACGATGGACATTAGCGCGTTCGTGGAAATCCTGCATCGAGGTGCGCGCAGACTTGCTCTACTGAAATAGCGTGTAAGTTGTAACAAACGTTAGCTTACTTAACGAGAGTAAAAAAAAGCTTATCCCGCAGGCCCCTAGGGGACAAACATTAGCGATTTTATCCTCTTTTGGCATCCGTTATCTCGCGTCCGCTTTCAAATTGACATGTGCTTCGGCATACATTGAAACAAACCTGAAGTACCCGATATATTCATCGTCCTCTCCTGCTTAGCCCTCAATTCGGACGCGCTGCTATTGACGAAGTACGCATATAATCTTATATAAGCTTTATCGATTATAATTTTTAACGATACTTCCGTTCTTGCATTTTTATCGCAGCCCCAACGACCCTGTTTTTCTTCCAAAGGCCAGCAGGTTCCGTCCTTACGGATCATTATTCACGACTGGGAAACATACTGAGGCAACGTACTCGAGATGAGGGCAGACCGGAATAAAAATGCAAGAATGCGACTAAATTAAATATTACCCTGAATATTTAACTATATATATTTATATATATATGATTAATGACGTTCTCTTCTATCACTTCGCACTAAAGCCAACGAGTGGCGTTTACCTTGCTGAGTTTGACATGCAATATGTGGTCACCTGCATACGTTGAGATATCGATCGAATAGCAAACATCGGCTAGTGCGTTTTGTATAATGTTGTGCGTTCTTAACAGGTAATATATTACTTTTGTGTCGTGCCTTTCTTTGATCCTCCTCTTTCGCTTCGATCTGAACGCGATGGAAAATAAGAAGAATGAGATATACGGAAAAGTACACGTCAGGGTTGGCTTTAAGTATACCAATTAATTTACGCGATTAATCGCAGCCTGTAATCAAAGAGTACGTTACCTTATTATAAAAATTGCCAAAACTGCTTAACAAGTGTTATGGCCTATGCCAGTAACTTGGCTAGATCTTCTACCTACCGATACAAAATTAAAAGTATTTGGTCCAGTAATTACTACGTTTACCTCGCATAGTCGAGCTATATGAGGTATTATTTAACATTAAGTTAACAATCTAACGTTTCAACTTCTATATATCATTTACTCTGTGGGACGAATCGAAAGATT
The DNA here is from genome assembly GCA_038496175.1 of Ampulex compressa. Lineage (NCBI taxonomy): Eukaryota > Metazoa > Arthropoda > Insecta > Hymenoptera > Ampulicidae > Ampulex > Ampulex compressa. The sequence continues at coordinate 16,362 of JBCFXI010000980.1, forward strand.
TGTGTTTGTAATATCTTGTGAAAAAAAAAAAGAAAGGGAGGGAGTACGTAAAATGGTATATTTTCTTGTGGAAGAAAAGGTCATAAATCGTTCGATGCCTTAATTACAAAAATATAGTGTGAAGCAGACTTTTCTTCCGCTTTCGTATTATACTTTCTCCTAAGAACATTAAAAAGTAATTATTTGTAAATTGAAAAAATGGAAGGAACGTGAAGAATTATATGGTATCGTGGGAAGAACAGTGATTAAAACTATACTAAAATAAAGTACAATCGATAAAAAAAAGGTGGTAAGAAAAACAACACTGATATATCAAATTTAATAGGTTTCTCAAAAAATGTAAATGGACATTATAAACTGTATAAATTTCTAGTTTCGTACAGTATCATCTTTAAACATTATTGGTTAATAAATCTCTATTCTGTCGAAAGCTTAGTAATTTTAGTGTATATAGGTAGCTATCGTCGAAATAAGAAAAATTGTAAAATCGCAAAGATGCTTAAGTAGAATCCGTATTTTCGCTATCGATAGAACATTCATATCATGTGCACGCAAAACGAGGTCCGTGTGACGAACTTCAAATAGAACCACTCCATGGACGAATATCGAATCTGAGTTAGTTCCAAGAAATTTGGCAATTCCTTTAGTAGATTCATTTTGCTCATACACGATATAAATCGTTCGGTTTCTTAGCTGCGTATAAGAAAATTGCCACAATCCGGAGTATTGAAGAGGACTACCTTACTCCGTTGATTAGTATATAAAAATGTTAGATACTTAAAAAATTCCATGGACTGTCGCGTATATGTGTATCGCATACGTGCTACAGTAATACTGCGATAGCAATTTTTTTTTGGCCGCATAAAACACGACGATACTCGAGACTTATTAATTGACTTAGTTTATACACTTATCTATATATTTAGTAAATTACTGCCTTGTTATCACAACTATATGGTATACGTCTCCTATATCCGCTGTTCTCAAACCCTTGTCTATGCTTGTAAATAACTTCCTAAATCACTTTGATCGTGCAAGCAGATATATGACATAAATAAAATACACGATTACCTTAGTATACATAAGGTATACGTATGATGCATCTCTACGTATAGTTATCTCGAAACTTTTGTTCATAAGTGATATACATATAAGGAAAGAAAAATAAAGAAATAAATCACCGTTTAAAAAAATCTACTCGTAAAATTGCCAGGATATGAAAAACTAACATTCCACTTTTCATATCCAAATTACACGATTCTGTTATATAATATTGCAATGTTACAACTGAAACGCCTAAAATAGATCTTCCATCGTATAATAAGCTGCAATGCCAGTATTGTTATCGACAAGACCTCTGAAGTATGACGAAATTATTTTAGAAAAAAAAAACCTGCTCACATTGCCGCGATTGGAAGAGTCGTTAATTATTCTTCCACCAACCTTTATAAAACAATTCCTCCAAACGTCTAAGCTAAATTCGGTCACGTGCATACGTGAATTTAGTATGCGCCTGGATCTTCCTAGGAATATTAAAATCCATGCCTCGATGTGAAGCGCGCGCATCCGAGATAATGAATTTTGCGTCATCGATTATACGATATTATATGGTAACTGCGACTATTGGTTAATCATAAATAGAAGACGATTCGCCCTTAAGACTTACATTAAACGGGGCCCTCGCTCTAATGTTCCTTTTAACATACGTATCTCGATAGCTATCCTATACTTTCTCAGACTAAAGCGTGGTACCCGATTTAAGATTCAGACCGATTTGTGGATTCGTAACTGCGTCAATGAGCGGTATCATTAGTTGTTATTACTTACAGACTGATATATAGTAGGTCGGCCGACGTTATTCGAATTCAAATTCGCTCTTTGAATGGTGCGATCTTCGTATCTCGTGCTCCCCTGGCTCGCCATCGGGCGATTCAGCGTGCTGCAATCGTAACTAGATTTAACGTGGAATCGCTAAGTTCAAAAGCGCTGCGGGACTCTGCATAAATGATAATACCCAAATTATAAGCCGAAATTATCATATAGACGAGCAAAGCAAACAGGCAAAGTATACAAACGCAGAGTCCCAAACTGAAAGGACAAACAGAAAATTGCTCGTAGAGTTTGCACGCGGCTCGTCGCGCGATTGGCGAATAAAAGCCGATCGCTAACTCTGGGATAATCACGGTGTCGGATAGATTTGTATTTTTAGGAACAAATGGCGCTCCTTTCGCTATTCGCGCTGCTCAAATCGATCGTGCAAATATTCGATGATCGCGCGAGACTCGCGTCAACTGAGAATAATCAATGGAGAAGAGAAACCTTGTAAATTCGATATAACAGATGAAAAATGACTTCCTCGCTGCGATCCTTACCTGTTTGCATTATTGGGTGAATTAGGCCCAGAATTTCGCGCGGCTACGGTCTTCGTAACGAAATCTTGCTCCTTCCATCCGTGCTTCTTGTAAACATCCCTCAATTCCTGGTGTTGCCACATGGTGAACAACACTTGTCCTGCAACGATACCATGGCGTCCACTAATTCGTATTCGAGGACAGGGCAAAGAGTGCTGGTCGTTATTTTAGGTAATAAAACTGGGGGGGATACCTGCAAATTTAAGAACACGCGGCGTGTATTTTTGGCGCTGCCTGGTTATGTTCATCAGCCGATCGACGCCACCTGCGTCGAGCAACGACCGTGAGAACTCGGCGTTCTTCTTAATGACTTCGTTCAATGTTGCGAGGACCGCGGCTATTGTGTCGTCGCTGGTTCCCTGATCGTGCTGATTGTTCCCGGATGGCAGCTTCTGTATGAGATCTCGCATCGCGTACTTCCCTATCAGCTCCTTGTTGCGCTGGTCTATCGCCAGGTTCCTAAGGGCGGTCGCCACTGCGCAGACGACGCGATCCACCTGCGCACGAATTAGTATACAGTGAGCCCTCGACTTTCGCACACGATTGGTTCCTGAAAGGGTGTGCGCGAATGTCGAATGTTCGAAAGTAGAGGTATGTCAATTTCGAACGTTTCCCTTAATTTTACTCCTTTTTTTTTCGACATTGAACACATCGTAGATCTGTTTATATAATACGAGCGTCCGATTGAAGTAACAGATTCATCGATTTAGGAATGTTTCATTATTTCCTCTACTCGTGTTTATCAGTTTGTAAGGGCGAAATATTTAAAGATGAATAAATAAATTAACAAAGCACACGACACGTTGAAGCACGCCCTAATGCAGGACTGAAACCATTTTGACCTCTTGATTCGAACAACATCGATGGCTAAAGTCTGAGTGCAAAGGCTTAAAAAGCTGAATTTTTTTAAATGTGCGAAAGTAGAATGTGTGAAAGTCGAGGGCGACCTGTGCTCCTCGACAGCGAGCTCACGATTCCACCTCAACTTTTCCAACGATCATCCCTCGAATCTCTAACGCTCGCTTCATTAACGCACGCTCTTGCCGCAAAGTGTCGACTCTCTCGACTCATTCGCGAACAAAGGACACGCTGGCGTACGATTCTGCATTAGCATGATAATATGCCTAATGCGCAACAAAGATCTCGTTCGGTCCGCTGCGCAAAACCAAAATGGCGCCGAAGAAATATACGACGACGAGGTTTATCGCGATCGTCTCCCCTCTCTCTCTCTCTCTCTCTCTTCCTCGGATATTAATTTATGCTAATTCATTTCTCCACGTTGGTTTGCTCGAGACGCGCAAGGATTCCTGGAGAATGGAGAGAAGCCCAAGGCGGAGAAGATACCCGGGATTGCGTACCTCCATCCTTAGGAGTTCCACTAATATGGGAAGTCCCTTCTCCTTGCGCACCGCAGCGCGTATTTCGATACTAGGCTGCCAGTAGCAGGCTGCGAGGTTCTGAAGTGCCCCAGCCGCGGCCTCCAGGGTCTCTGGGTTCGAGCAGGTCTGCAGGAGGCTCAGATAAGATTGCACCACTTCTGGTTGCCAGAGTAACTCCATACCCCTGACAGGCTCGGTTCGCGGACTCGTTGTGCGCGACGTGGCGGTCTCCTTTTGGACAGGCTGACCGTCCTTCTTCTTCTTGCTACCGCCGAAACAACCCAAATTTTCACCTAGAGCACATAATTCAAGGGGCGGTTACGACAGGGCGAGCGGCGATACGACGAGGAGTTAATGCACGTCGTACACGCTTCGTATATTTTTTGTTTCTTTTCTCTCCTTTTTTTTTTGCTTTTTTGTAGCCGAGCAACACCCGGAATTCTTGCCAGGCTGCCTCGAGAATGTGTGTGTGTGTGTTTCTGTGTGCTGTGGTAGAGCGATAAGAAAAGAGGACTGTTTTAGTTCGGAGTGTCGAGTGACGATAATCAACGCGATTGGTACTTTCGATCGTACAAGACCGCGGCCACGGTGACCAGAAACAACAAAGATCGATGTCATGCACAGAGAGGACAAACATGGCGAACGTATTGATAATGTCCGATGATCGAGTCGCCGCTGTCTATCCTCCGCTCGACGTGTAAATGTGGGATTATTGACGTTTAGATACATCCCGTCGATCGTTGGATAATATACATTTCGGTTAACAGAGCCGCGACTAGGCTTTCGTATATTCGCGCCGTGGACGTGTAATTATTCGATGATTGGTGGTTAATCACTCGCAACCGTTAGCGGATAATTAGAATTGGCGCTCGTACGCTGCGAAAGCGATATGCTTCCTACTCGAATGTACTTAATGAGGCCGCGCTACTTAATGTAGAACATAATCATTCGCAGATTCGCAAAACGATCCTCGATGGCTACGATATGCGGTGTTGTAAATACATTCATTCGATGCACTAATGGTGAGGATCGAGAGGAGCGTTGGGCGGCTCTAACCTCTGCTACTAGTCAGCGAATACTTTTCCAATGCCGTGGCGGTAATGCGGATTTAATCGTGTGCTGCAAAGTCAAAGCGTCTACTGACATTCATGTTTCCTATTATCCGTGGCGATTTACACGTGGTACGTGATGTTCGGTACGAGACGCAAACCAAGGAAGCTTCGGTAGTGTATCGGCCATTGTACGAGGACCTCGTGGCTTTACAAAGCAAAGCATGCATTAACTATTCGTAGAGTTGGAACGTAAGCTAACTTATTTGATGGAATTACAGGAATGTCTTACCTTGACATAAACTGTATGCTAAAAAGATTGAAACACATTTTAATCCATGCTAAACTAGAAAGGACATAACTGTTTTTAAATTGACAGTCCTCGACGAGAAAAGAAGGTTTTTGACGGGTGGAAACGATGTCCGCGTCCAAGAAATATCGGTAATTTAATAAGAAGTAATCCGCGCGATAACTCGGTATCTAAATAGAGTGGGAGATTAATACCAGACACCGAAGTTGCGAAGGAAAAATAAAACAGGACGCGATGGCGGAGGAGCGCGCATCGCTAATAATCATCGCGTAATGCTAGAGAATTACACCGATGGTTTTACGAATCCCGCCTGTCTCGATGTAGGACGTCTTTCAACATTGATTAGTCACATTCAACTCTTCCACGGGGTATCGTGAAAGTCGGTTAGGCGTTTCAAAGAAAAACACAAGTCGGTTGTAAGCAGTACAGTGACTATTGAGTGTAAAGAGGTGTGGGATTATCTCAGTCGATATCATGGGTACGTGGAACATATCTACTAATTCTAATATCTACGGATATATACCTCATACTCTTTGAAAATAATACATAACGTAACTGGACTAATAACGAGAACGTAACGACGTGGCACGAAATGTACAGACCGGACTCGCTACGCGGAGTATCATTCAATCGTTGCACGCATCAATCCCCGACAACTATTTCTTGCTACTTCCGCGATCGAAGCTCGTTAAATCCAGCGAAAATTTGTCCAAGATATCATCGAACGTCATAAACGTCTATCACTGTCCGATGCATCTATCACACCCAAAGTCCCTTATTCAGCCGTACATCATGTTATATTTCGCAATCGATTTCGTGAAGGTAGAAAAAAAATAAAAAAAAATATATAATATAAATTATATAAAAATTCTAAATAAAAATTATAACTGTATATAAATTATAAATAAAAAAGATTATGAAATATATTTCACATCGTGAGTAAAAAAAAAAACAGTGGAGATAACCGTTATCGCGTTTACGGCGCGTCGATTAAACAGAGAATAAATCATCCACGAGAAGGCGCTTGGGTAACGTATTCTGACGCCATTCCCGTCTTCCTTTTTTCCTTTCCTCCTATTTCCCTACGCCGGTAGCGCCCCCCCCCCCCATCCCCAGCCGATTCCTCACGCCAGATTTTCTCCTTATCTCGAAAAAGTAAACCGCTTATCAACGCACACACAACTTGGCCGCATGCGTTTCACCACATGCCCACTGAACAAAACCCGTGGTTACCATGGCAAGGAAGATTACACTCGTTTTCATTCTCAAATGCAAGAAACCCAGGTCGCCCTCACCTTTAGCAGGCGCCGCTACCCTGTTCTGCACGGTCGACTGGATCGGATGCTTGTCGTAATTAGGGTCCTCGACCTCCTGGCATCGGTAGCTCAGATTTCTCAGGATGCACACACAATTCTCGACGATCTTATTACCGATGTTCGACTTCTCTATCGCCGATCTCACTACGTACAACAACGCGTCAACGAGTCCGTCGCACTCCCGCAACTTTTTCCTCGCGTATTCCCCAGCACTGGATACGTTTCTGAGTACCCCCGAGGCGTTCCTGAAGACGGTCGACCAACAGGTCTCGCCGCTGCAGGAACTCGGGTCCCAGCCGCTGTGGGGTATGATGATGTTGTTCACCACCATCGTCACACCGTCGTCTATGATGGATCGCTTTAGATCCTGAAATGGATCAGAGGAGAAGAACGATGCGATCGCGAGGAAAGTTCGAATTACGTTTTACTCCCGTAAGTGAGCAAAAGAGTTAATCGATCCGTGGATAGAGGATTGACCGGGATAGCAGGGGTGGTTCGGGACGAGAAAGAAGGGGCCAAAACTCACTTCGCACGAGGACAAATTCCACAGCACGCCGGTGACTAATTCCTTGACGTCGGCGTCCGACGTTCTGCGCAATAAATTAATTAGTGCCGGCACTCCGTCGGCATTTTTAATCGCCCGCTTGTTCTCGTCGTTCTGACGGCCGTAGGATAGATTCCTCAGGGCGCCGCACGCGTTCCTGTAGACGTCCGGATTGTCGTGATCGAGCAACTGCACCAAGGGCGGTATGCCGCCCAAGCTCCGTGTCTTCTGCTTGTTCGGGTCGTCCATGTAACAGAGATGCTGCAAATACGCCGCCGCGTTCGCTTTGATTATGTTATTTGGGTTGCTCAGAAAACCGATAACTTCGGAGAGATTCGGATCGCGCCACCGCATGGATTTCTGGTCGTCGTCGAGGGGGCTCGCCATCCCTGGTACGACGGGGTGCCGGGACTGGAGCCGCTGTAGGTGCACCTCGTCCTCGAATATCCCAGGGGGCACGCCCGAGGAAAGGGCTATGGGGTGGCCCTCGTCGTATCCGGGCACATCGCTAGGAACTGCCACCGGACCCACCCCCACGCCAGGGCCGTATCCCACTGGGCCGTAGGGGGACGGCGATACGTATCCGTACGCCACTTTGCTCTCGTCTAGAACCGGCAAAAGCGTATCCACGATTACGACACGGCCTCCTCACGAGGGTACCTTCCCATCGACAGTTGGCCAGAAGCCCGGTTGAAAGAGAGCGAAAGACATTGAGAGCATAATTCACTTATGTTATCTTACGGACGATCTTATTCGCCTTTGTCAGCTTCTCCGATTTTAGGAGATTTACAGGAGTGATCCTTTCAGCGGCGAAGTACGCCTTAACGTGCCAGAGGAGAATGCTACGAGGCGATCGGAAATAGCTACGCTTTCGGTGGAATATGGATAGTGGTTTCCTCTGTGCGTAACGAAACGTGAGGCACAAGCGAAGTCAAACGAGGCGTTGAAGAGAGAAGAAGGCTCGCGGATACGAGGCGTACCCGGGGATTTATGAAATAAAATGGTGAGGGGGAAAAAAGGGGGGGGGGGAGGGTGGAGCAGAGAGATAGGTATGCGTTAAATAAATTATCGATGTGACCCTACCATGAGGATGCTGAGAAGGTTCGCCGGAGTCATCCATATTCCAAGAGTTGCTGATTTGATCTAGAGAGGACACAAAATAACAAGGAACGTCAGGCACAAAGACAATTAAAGTGAATTATGCTGGCCCCGTACGATGTGATTAATAGCCACGTGATATACTTTAACCCAGTGCGTCATGATACCTGAGTGTTTCATTACGCGGCCGTAGATCAAGCCGTTAAAGGCACTTTCGGCCACTCGCGTCCGTTCCTCCGGTAATCGCGATTAAAAGGAATTGAAACGTGACGAGTACTAATTAAACATACCATATTGATCTCCGGGGCCACCGGGGCTAGGGGTGATGCGATAATGGTCCTGCAGAGCAGGATTCAGGCCCGGGTCAATGTCGTTGTAACCGCCCTCCACGTATGGACCGCCTTTACGCAGATATTCTTTAAAAAATCATTTACGTTCAATTCACCCCAAAGACCAATTCACCCTGAAGATTTTTTTATATTCATTTTCAGCACCGACTGCTAAATTCATTTGACCTGGAATCCTACTGTTTAAAATAGGTTCCGGAATAACAGATATATATATATTACGTAAAAAAAAAAAAAAACAGTTGAAGCCAGGATTCGAACCCGGGTCTCCCGCGTGGAAGTCCGAGCCTTTATCCACTACACCACTACAGCTTTCGAGGATAAAGATTCAAAATCCGAAAGATCTCTAAAGGAGCATCTGCATCCTGAGCACTGATATCAACGTACCGTGTGGCGGTGAGGCGCGGCTGTGTTCCGAGGGACTGTGAGGGCTGTGAGGAGAGTGTGAACGCGGCATATAGATGCCATGGGGACCTGGGTAACCCGGCTGAGGAGGATACCCAAGGTATGAATCGTAATGGTCAAAACTGACCATGTACGGGTCGGCTGGGTACCGTGGATCGGCATGTTGATAGTCCTGAGACATCAATGGCACTGACATGTAGCTAACCGTGCCTGGATCTGGTTCCATGTGTGAAACCTCGCGCACAACCTTTGTCACGGTCGATACCTGCGAAAAAGGATGGAAATCTCACGTGGCGGGGTACTGAGGATTTCATAAAAAAAAAAAAGGAAAAGAGGGGGGAAGTATCGCGTAGTCCGTCGGGCAAACAGGGGTAGCAGTGGTTAAGAGAAAAGTTGAGGAACTTCCAAAAACACGGTCGAGTGGATGGAAAACAAATCTTACTTGCTGAGAAGTTTGTTGTTTATGAGTTCGGATGAGTAATGGGTCTTCCTGGACAGACAGATGAGACGAATGCAAGGAATGAGTGTCCGCCTGCCCGTTACTTCCGTGATAATCCGCATCACTCTGCCCACTGAAAGTAAATTCGAGTAATAATCGATGGAGGCGCGAGGGCGATCGTGGATTTTTCGATCGAGGTCCATCCTCGATCCTACACTTACGTGTATTGTGGCATGTCGGGACCTTTATCCTGGAGGACACGTCTGGAAAATTCAATTTTCAATTACGACCGCGCAGAAATAGCCGTGATAGAAACTCAAAGAAGATTTACGATGTTATTAATATTATAACTATATGCGTTTACGTTATCCTTGGACACGCTGGAGATGAAAATAAAATTCGATAGAGAGCCATAAAGTAGAGGTCGAGTTACAACTATTCGTGTATTCTATCTTCGTCATTCACCGAAAATGAGTGGGAGTTGAAAGCAATGACGGCGATGATGCTAATGAGGCTGATAGGCATAAAACGCAATAAACATCGCAGAATATTATCGCGTTTGATAGTTTCAAAACAGAGAGACCGGTTCGTCCATAATAAAACCAGGGAAAGCCATAACATTTATTCTAAAATAAAATGGTCAAAACAACGCGCGAAAGCTCTACACACAGAATGCAGAAATCAATAACGCAAAACCAAGAGAACTAGAATCACACTGTAAGGCACTCAAAGTCGATGCTCTCTAGACAAAGATTACCTACAAGTCCAATTGACTTGTCAAACAATTTTATTAAGTCCATGGTAGCTGCAGGAAAAAATCATCGACGCGACATGGCATTCCGTAAGGTCTGAGGAACAGTGCTCTAAACCAAGTCGTTTAGAGTCCAGACGTAGGAAGGATGCAGGGCGTGAAGGGAGTATTACTAATTGCACTAATTAACCAGCTTATGCAGTTGCAGCATCGAACATTGAAGCATGCTAAATGATGGTGTAAACACGTTAGACCGCTCAAGTTATTCATTCTGAAAGCTACGCGTAATATCTTCTTCATTCGGCCTAATAATGGGCGATAATTTGTCATAGGCACTTTACGTCGTTTAAGTACGCGAACGGCATAAGTTAACGACGGTGGCCATTAATTGCGCTATTAATCGTGGACTGAAATTCAGAATGACTAACTTGGCGATTAGGTCGGGGTTAGTCACCTCTGCGTGATCTCAGTGCGAGTTATGTTGTGCTCCTGTCTCTGCTCAATCCGACGATTCACCAGCCTGACATCAATACACAGCGTTTTAATTCACAGAGACCGTCCGTTTTTTTTAATCAATCTCATTGTTAGCGCAACTCTTCCTCCCGTGGAAAGTTGGAAGGAAACGAGAAACTCTTTTTCGCGACGGATACGCGGACGGGGAGGAATCCGCAATTGCGCAACAGTTGATATCTCTAATCCTATTGCCGAATCGGTACAATGCGCGAAGCGAGTTGTGCATGAATTATGACCTTAATGATCTTTGAAGGAAAAACACTCGCGGTAGTAATTAACCGTAGCTCCCCGCAACGAATGATACAATGAGAGAGGTTTACGCGATTCCGCACAATGGACGCTTGCACGATAGGCGCGAGAACAGAAAGGCGCTGGCGTGATATGCCCGGAGATTGTTTAGGATGGCGGTGGCGGTTATTAAAGAAAAAGGGGAACACTTACAGACAGGAGTCAACCAGCTGATTATTTGACATACCAGCTGATTTATGCTATTCGCCCCTGGCAGTCAGTGATGTCTCCTGAAAGCGGACAAAAAGAATTCCACGATTAAATTGGATTATGGATAATGCTCTTGATATCGGCGTAACCGCGATAAGAGGCAGGGAGGAATGCAAAGGACAATAATGCCCCAGCTGATAAAACAACGGGCGCCACGATCAAACGTTTCGAATTAAGGCACCTTGGTAAACGACTCTGATCCCATTTTCCTCGTTAGGGCCGTAATCGAATTAAGCGATTATCAAACGTTTATCATGCCGCCGCTCTGATTAGTGTTTCTAAGGTGCTAATTAATTCGATCACCCACGTAATTCCTGGGTTAACGAGTAAAGCATATTACGTAAAAGACGAACATCGGGCGTAATTCGGGGTATTAAAATATAAAGGTAGGAGACGAGTTTAATTAATTTCTCGCCTCGCTGCTCTCGTTTCGCACATTTCGATTATCCTGCAGCGGGCGTCGTAACAAAACTGTGCTTTATCGGATTTGTCGCAACTCTTGGCTGGATATTTTCATTTCTCAACAAACCAGGAAGACCCGGGAGTAATAAATAAAATCATGGAAATAGATTTTCCTCGAAAATGATCTTTCTCGGATGCGATTATTCTCGGTGTAAGAATCCTTTACACCTGTGCTTTGTAGGTGATCCAAATACGGCGTAAGTCAATCAACGATCTATTTCCTATTTTCTAAATCTATTTTCTTTTTACATTGTAATCTTCAATATACGTAACCTCCTTTGTTTGTAATATAGAAATCGGCGTGTCACGTATATATTTACGTGTATAGATATTAAAATAAGAACTACACTTTCAACGTCTGATTTAAAACAACACATATACAAATATCGATACGTATGTATTTTCCTTGCAACGTTAATGAACTTCCAAAAGGATCGGCAGGAATCCACAGAGCGCGAAACTAAAATGACGTATACCGCGCTGGGGGCGGGGCGAAAATTCCTGAGAGCTGACATCATTCGGCGGATTTTTCTCCGGAGGAAAAGTCGGAAAACGAGTATAATAATAATAATATACAGGAAGGGAGTTAATTGCAGCATCGACCACGTTGGGGGAATGACAATACGTTTGCTCACTCGGTGAAGCCCGAATGGCAGATCCAGTGAATAGCCCCTGGCCACGCTCGGTATAGCACGTTTCCTTGTCTACGTTCGACGATGTATCATCAAAAACGTGGAAAAGGGAAAACGGAGCGGGGGAAGAAAAAGGAAAAAGGGCTCGTTAGGAAGGCGCGATTTGGCAAGCCCACCGCGAAATACGCCGGTCGGGTTGCAGCTGCAATCTCCACGAGTAGGGATTCCACACTTCGTTAGCCCCACGGCAATTAGTTGCCTTAACTTCTAATCACCGGGGACTCATTTTCTTCCCGGGTGTAATTGATGGGAAATGTCTCGTTGATGTGCCTTCCGAAAAACAAGTCGCCCCTTTCGACTTTCGAGCAGGATCGAAATAACTTCGTATCCGCATAACCGCGGCGCCGTTGCCGATTTAAAAATAAAGGAGGCTCCCTGCCCGATCGAAGCCTTTCCTCATTCGAGATTGAAATACGATTCGGCAGCTAAATTATGTATACGTTTACCCAGAGTTGAGAGAAAGTTGATTCGATAAACAAGCGGGTCGTCGTCTATCCGGCAAAATTTCGTCGCGGCGCTGACATACTTCGGGATCAATCGCCATCGGAATGACAATTCTTCGCGACGAGCGCCGAGTTAAAGCCACTCGTTGGTTCCGGCACAATGCCGGAATGAAGCTATCGGAGGATGCGCGCGCAGATTTTAAAGTCAGCGCCAAAACTCGAGGCACCTCCCGCGGCGCGAATCGGTTTTATCCCTAAGCCGGATACGGATATAAAGATTTATACGTCGAACGCTCTCGACGCGTGGCCGAGAGAAGAAAGATGTCGGTCGGCGACAAGCCGAAAATGGGGCTCGATGCGAGTCGTGGATAACGATTAATCTCGGGAAGTAACGCGAGAGGGGCGCGGGGGGAGGGGGACAATCGTAGCGCGAGGATGTACGGACAAAGGCCATGCATCCGCTGCACCTACTAAACTTTTGCCCCCCCACCGCGCTGGCCATTTATTAAAACGATGCCTGTGTAATTTACTGTTAAGGGAATCATTACCGCGGCCTTTGGGCGTTCGCGTATCCGTGCTCATCGATGATATACCGGGGAAGGTATGCGATTTAGACAATCGTCGCATTAATGACCGCGTACATGAGCCGCGGCACGAAGCTCACATGCACATCGCGTTAGAGGGCACGCGTTTAACATACCTGCGTTGAATTCATAATATTCGGGAGGGAGAGGGATGCCGCATAACAGTATATATGTAACGACGCTATGATACATGACCGCGTACACGTGTACAGGAGGCACCGAGTGCGCATACAAAAGGCATACCAAAAGTGCCGGGCCCGGTGGGCCGGGCAAATTGGGAATTTTCGAAAATTGACCAAGCCCCTTTTTCCTAATCGGCCGGACGGACATCGTAAATTCCCCGGTGGCCCCGCAGCACGCGGCACTCCGGGAAATTTATACCACGCTATCTGCGCTATAAACGCAACTAATGCAAGTACCGCACTCGTGCGGCCGAATATAATGTTCCGTGGATGATGCTGTATCACGGACACGTTTGCGCCGTTAAACGCAACGCCATTCGAGGCGCCTATTTTTGTTTCATTCGGCGCTCCCGTTGCGTGACCTTAAAATTAACCCTTCGCCCGGTACGTGCTCGCGTTAATTACGAACGCGATTAATGCACGAAATTTCCCCTCGGCCGATCCCGCTTTTTCCGCGGTACCTTTATAAGCTTAAAAGTATCACTTTGCCCTCGCGGCGCGGGAGAAAGCCATGGCCGGAGTTACCTCGCGGCGAAATAAATGCCAGCCGGAGGCAATTAACTCCTGCCATCGAGTTTATAAAAGGAATACCTTCCGAAAATGTAAAAGGCCAATGGGCCGCGGGATTTTCAAAAACGTTAGGGGCCTGTGCAGGCGCTCGTGCACGGAGGGGACGACGTAGACGAAGCCCATACGAGGCGTAGCGCAGTTCGAAAATGTAGGACGACGTCGCCCGGAGCTTTATCCCATAATGGTGTCTGACATATTAGATTTTTTACACGTCAGGACGAATTCATAAACGCTCCACGGGCCGCCTACTTTCTGGATGGAGCGGGACGAAAACGAAAATCGTCCCGGCGGCGACGTGTTACCTGCCCTACAATCGCCATAAAGATTTCTCTCCTCGGGAGAAAATTCGCACGTAGCGGACCTCCGCCGACTTACCGCCATCGCGGGGATATTTTCGATAAAAGAGGATGCACAATGCCGAGCAGCGTGTTCTAACGAGATCCATAATCACGGTCCTAACGCGCGCGCCAGGATCGCAATAATGCCCGGAATTCTTTCGGTACGTCGCACCTCCGTGAAAATGGCGAAACAAAGTGTTCGCTCTCAACGCAACATCAAAGCAACCGACGTATCGTGCCTTCTTCTTTTAATTATCGCAACGGGACATTCTCCAAAATATCCTACGATTCGATAGAAGCGCGCCAATTATTGTAACGATCCAACGATATCTCATCTTTGTCCTCCTCTGAAAGTACACGCGATGCGGGCGAACATTCGCGGAAAGTAGCTGGTAACTGTGGCGTTGGCGAGTAGTTTAATCGAAATATCAAAGAGCGCCGTTAGCGCGCCATAGGTGTCCGGCACAGGGAAGCGACAAAATAGCCGAATCGCGCCGGGGTTTCGCCAATGCGTCCTGCACTATACGCAAACAAGCGCGTTAACAAATTAATACCTCTGGGCGCTTCGAGCTGTGGCAAAGCGTGCAGGAAATACTCGGCCAACGCTGGTAGGGAAAACGCGGAGATAAACAATCAGGAGCTGATAGAATTCTCACGCACCGGCTCTGAGCGTAGCGTATAACCCACGCGCTTGCGTAAGTACGGTAGGAATAATGTGGAAACGCGGCTGTGCGCCTGTACGGGCGCAAATCTGGTCACGCACCGGCGTTCCATACGGCGTATACGCGCCTATATTCCTAATTAAGACTTTTGACCGTGGCCGTCCGCGACGCGACATTTTTTACCCGTGGAAATTTAACGAGGCCCATTTGTCCCGCTTAAGAACCTCCTTTTCCACCCCTGCACCCGTTACGAAGCCATCCCCCTGCCTCCAGAATTTTTCCCCGTTAATCGTGCATTTAACCCTGGAACTACGGGATTCGCATGGACGACCGGTTAGTTGGTTCTCGGAGAAATTAGCTCACCTTTGTAATAATGTATTCTCAAGGATTTTCCATCGTTTCGTTCCGACAGTTTTATTACCCTGATTTTTGGTTGTTTTTTTTTTTTTTAGGGATACACGCGGTATACGTAAATATGTCCAGGAAGTTGCCGGTGGTTTTAGCGTAAACTCCACCACAATTTTATGCACCTCGCCGCGGTAGACCGCGCCTAAACAAGCCGAACTACGGTCATAAATATTCATTAACCACATTTTCTGTATTTTCGAGAACTTACAAACAACCCATCGTGTGCATTTCGTCCGCCTCGAGTTGCACTTCAGCGGCTGACTCATGCGAGTAGAGTTAAACGGCTTCCAGCACCCCTTCCCCAAAATGACGCGGACGCCTGCACTCGGATCGTTCGATCGAGCGGCGTTCGAAGAAAGAGTCGAAGAATAACGGCGGTTATTCTCGAGAATCTAATCTCTCCGCGGGCCGATCGTCGATTTAACGGCAGTGTCGACGTAAGAAATTTTGGGATCTTCGCAGAACGCGCACGGAAACTCCGCAGAGAGAGAGAGAAAGAGAGAGAGAGAGAGAGAGAGAGAGAGAGAGAGAGAGAGAGAGAGAGAGATATAGAGCCAGAGAGCTGATCGAAGCGAAGAACCGCCCATTGGATCCGTGATCAACGGCGCAAAAAAGGGGCAAAAAAAAATGTCTATAACGATTCGCTTCCCAGCTATCGATCGTGGCGGCTTAACATTTCTGGCGAAGGCACCTGCGCCGGTAAATCTGAACGTAAAAATCGTTTTGAAAACCCCTCGACCGGCGGTCATTTATTTCTCGCAGCGTTCGCAATTCGCAGATTTTATCGACTATCCCATGACGATTCTCATTTTCCAGGCGGTTCGGCACTATGCCGCGGACCGTTCGATGTTTATTTTCCTGCCTCCTCCCCGCGCTTTCCAGACTAATCAATTACCTTTGCCCCAATAAAATCACAAGTATCGGGGCGCAATAAACTGGCTTTCAAGTTCCGAGCATCTGTCGAGATCTCGTAAACTCGGGCACGAAACGGAGAACGCACCGAGTGGCCTCGTGCAACAAGATGGAAAAGAGAAGAAGGGCAGGGGTGGGGGAGGAATAAAGGGGGGGGGGGGGGTGAGAGAAGGGAGGGACTTAAAGCGAGTCGCAACAATTAACGGAGAATCGATCAAAGCGATGCTTACTCTTTCGAGAGCTCGATGGCGAGGAAAAACGGCCAGGGAAATGCTCTCCAGCGTTTCTTCTCGGCGAAATGGAATTGAGTCCGTACGAGCGGGGCGATTCCATCAATCAATCCCACGTTCCGCAAACTATTTCTCGATCGATGGAGGTGCCCCGGAGTTTGGCTCGTTCCTCGATAGCATCGACACGACGGACGTCGTAGTCGTCGTTGAAGACGTTGTAAGTGCCGATGGTCGCGCCTAACATCCGGCGGTTTCGATTTCAAAGTGTTTCAGCCCCTCGCCTTTGTACTTGACCACCGACCAGCCGTGACATAAGCGTCCGTTTAATCTGGCCTTAAGAGTGTTTAAAACGTGGATAATGTAATTCGATTATCCACTCTCTTCCCTCACCTCAGCTCTTCCTCCATGAATTTAAAATCCTTCCCGCATTAACCCCTTCGCGCTCCGAAGGGTTTTATTCCCTTCGCGAACGGGAACCCAGATTCGAATTAATGTTCGAGTTCTATTGCAAAGTATACATCCTACCATCGATGGAATGTTCGGAAGTGGTTTTTGCTCGTGAAGGGACACATGAGAGAGCCGGGGATTTATTAGATTTGGGTGTATGAAACTCGCGAATTATCGGTTGAGAAAAATACGATGTCGAGCGAGACTCGACATAGGAGCGCAAAGGGTTAACAAGAACAGCTCTGGTCTACTTACGTACGAATGTTCGTGCATAAAGACAAACGGAGTTGACAAAGCGCGAGGGCGTCGGGAGGATTTCGAAGTGTTGCGCAAAGAGATGAATAATCCTGAGATACGCGCGTAATCACTGCACGCACTGATGCAACGACGCGCGCGCGCGCGCGCGTCGGTCTATGAAGCACGATTTTTCGAAACTCCCGCTCTCAAAGTCACAGAACCGAGAGCATTAATCGTGAGAGCGCAGCCATCCATTCGGAGTAGAATCTTAGGGCCCGCTAAAAGCCCAACGTCTGGGAGACGCGATTCCAGGGCAAGACGCACAACTCTGCAGCCGACAAGTTCCCCGGCGTTTCTCCGATAAAGAAACGCCTTTGAGCACGACTCTCGTCTAGGAAACGGGAACATTTGCGGGGAACAATGCGTCGTCGAATCAGTGCCGTGACTGGACGACCTTCGGCCTTGAAGCGGCGCGCTCCCGTTCGTTGCTGACCCGATTAGCGAAACGTCGCTTGATAGGCGTACCGGGAGTCAAACTTGTCCGGCCGTTCCTGAGAGCGCTCGCCACTGTCGCCGTGTCGTGCAGAACCGGTAAAAAGCACGGCGATCGAGCAAGCTAGCCGGCGAGAGAAAGAGGAGCTGCCGGGGTTGGATTCGTTTTGTCGAGAAATATCGATGTCATTATACCGTGCGTTCCAGCGTGAAATTTATGTCGAAGCCGAAAAACAACGGTGCGCGGTACAATATTCGGATTTTACATCGGGCAGCATTATATTTCGCGCCGCTTACGGACTGCGTTGATAGATTTATACCGCGTACGGACCGTGCGTAATTCCCATAAACCACGTGATGCAGTAATATCGCACCATTGTGCCCCGGCCCCGTGCAGAAATTATCAAACTTCGGCCGCGCGGCTAAACGGGGCGCAATAACGCGCTGATGGAATTAATATCGTACCTAGAGCGGGCCCCCTTAATCGTCGGCGATGGAAAGAGAGAACAAGGTACGTCCGATACGCGGGATGCATACATTACCAACCTGCTCCGCGTGTCCGAGGGTGAGAAGCCTTTTGCGTACACCCATGTCCCACCCCTGTGTCCGCGCGCGCTGCACGTATGGCCGCGAGTCTGGATTCTACGCTATCAGGACGAGAGAGTTCTTCGAACTTTTCCCCGGCAGACCATCGCTCTACTTCGCCCCAGGAACTTCCGAGGCCGCAAACGGACAGTTTATTCCCCTTGTTCCAGGGGCACGGGAATTAACACGACTTATTTGTTCCCTCATTTTTAATTAGAATCCAGCCCCCGTCCCCGGGGGTACGGTAGCAATTTCTGCCGGCGTTGTATACGGCACTGCAGCGTAAGGCGCGTACTCGGGAGCGCAGGAGATAAGCGAAGCGCTGGGGAAGGTGGGAGGGAGAGAGATGGAGTCGGCGAGTGAGTGACTGAGTGCGAGTGAGAGAGGAATAGGGGGGGAGTGGGGGGGGAGAAAAAAGACAGAGAGATGTATCGCGAGGAAGGAGGACTGGGGAGAGAGGGAGAGGCAGACAGACCGAGGGAGTGAGAGAGAAAGAAAGAGAGGGCGGAAAGGTAGAGCGAGAGAGAGAGAGAGAAAGGGAGATAGAAAAAGAGCCGAGATATATCACGAGAGAATGAGAACTCTGCCGCAACCTCATTCTCCTTTCCGGCTGCCACGCTGAAAAGCTGTCTCTCTTTCGCCCTGCCCCTCCACTGCCGCCCCAAGGGGGCACACTGCCTGTCGTCCGGTCGTGCGAGCGCATATACGAGGCGCGGAGACGCGTGTATGAATGAATGAACGTAGGAGAAGGAAATACACGCATACGTGCGTGCGTGGGGAGCGTACGGGAATACGCACCGCACGTATTCTACGCTCGCTCCTCACGCGAGGACCTCGAAAACGCGGGGCACGGTTGAAAAGGACCGAGAAATTGGCCAGAGCCATCCTCCTCTTACTTTCTGCCCATGTAAATAATATTCGAATCCCTCTTTCCTCGCATCCTGCGGATGATTCCCGACGAGGTCGCCTATGCTTGGACTCGTTTTGCCCTGGCTCTCGAAGAAAGTCGATACTGCGTAGTTTCGAGTGAGTTATTGCGATTCGGGCCAAAGGGCGGTGATTAAATTTTTAGACGATGTTTCGTCAAAGGGCGCTTTGAGGAGGGGCTAGGATTAAAATGTTCGTGCCTAAAAGTATCAGTGATTCGCGAATAATTCTCCCCCCTACTCCAGGCACACCTCGTGTAGCGTATCGAAAGAGGCAAATGGCAGTACGTTATTCCCTAGCTTGGTTTACCATCGACACGTCGAGGTATTTAGCCAGGGACCTATCGTTCGGTACGGCTCTCGCGAAAGAAAAAACGTCGGGGTTTGAACCCAGTATTTTTTCTTTTTCTTTTTTTTTTTTACGGCGAAAGTCCGAGACTCCGTTTCAACCCTCCCTTTCGAGATTTCTCGTCTGTTTAATTTTGCGCCGCCCACCGCTTGGCTCGAGAACCCAGTTTTTAAGTACACACCGAGTGGAAAAAGTCTAATGATCGGCCGGGATTGTGATCCGAAAGAACGTGAAACCGCGATGCCCCAGTCTGAGTTGAAAGCGTAAGCGGGCTGAATTATAACATGGCGGCGATTTTCGAACGAGCATTTAAATGGAATTTATCTGATACGAGCGGCAGTTTGATACGGCGATAGGAACCCCGAAGGCAAACGCAAGTCTCTTATAATAAATACGCGATTAACCGGCGAATATGGATTTATACTCCTCGGTGCGTTTGGAGATTGAATGCGTACGGCAATAATTGGACGAATATTGATGCATATGCTAATGAAATAACATACGAACGTATCAGCGCGAAATAACGTTAAAAGCGGACCGATAAATTTATCCGTACAAAGACAGACGAATTGATACCCTTCGATACTTTTGCCAGCGGGAGGGGAAATTTCGAGCGTCGATTCCAATTTTTTTTCCCTTTTTTTTTTTTATTTTAATCGCTTTCATCCGCGCGCCCGAACGAGTGGAACGGCCCAGGCGAAAAACAATACCGGGACGCTTTTCCGTGGTGTGTCCGCGTATGACATTCGCGCTCATATTTATCGCAGGGTGCAATTTTATCCAGGCCGAAATAGATAACCGGCGCCGGTTGGTGAATTTTTGTATTTCGCCATTATGAATCGCGTCCCTCTCTTCCTCTCTCCATCTTTCGAGAAAAAAAAAGATGGGATAAACCAAGATGGACGTACAAAACGCGAATTCCAATGATGCACGCGAAATTGCATTCTGTATCCGCGGTTTCACCTCCAAGACGCATCTCGAGTCGCGTGCAGTAAACGAGCCCGGCAGCACGTTTCGGACACAAAAGCGAGGGAACGAAGACGAAGCGTGCACTTTCGTCTCGCGGAAGAGCATTAAAGATGAAAGCCATTTCCTAGGGCGTAACGAAAGACGTTGAATTACACGTACAGAAAATTTCTGTTCCACGGGCGCCTTCCTGAAAACCGCGGGCCTTCGTTTTTTCTATTCTTTTTTTCTTTCTTTCCTTCCTTTTTTTTTTTCGTGGAAAATATTCCTTCGCCCTTGTTAATCTCCGAGGGAGTGGGAGAAGAAAAAACACAGCGCGGCGTAAAAAGTTTCGCGGCCGCGAGGCGAATGGAATTGCGCGTATAAACGCAAATACGGCGTCGGGCGATAGAGGTTCAGTTTCACAGTGCGCCATTACGAACGGTAAGGACAATAGCAAGAAAGCTTTCGGTCGTTACGCGATACGATTGCATTTCGACACACACGTTCCCAAGGCGAAGGAACCGCTGGATCCCTTTCGTGACTTGGGCGTCGAGCAAAAAAAAAAGGGAGAAAACTAAAAAAAAAATAAGAAAGAGAGACACCCTTCGAGAAAGATCGGTCGGCTAAGTGGCGATAGAAAATCGTCGCTTATCTTGAACGTAAGGCCTCTTTAATCGACCCGAGGAATTCATTCCCGCGAATCGTTCGGCATTAGAACGAAGCCGGAGTGTAATCGCGGAAGAATGCAGATGTTGCATAATGATACGCGATATAAGTGCTCGTAGCGCGCGTCAAGAACTTACGCGCCGATTCAATATCCTCGCGGTGAAAGTAAAGCATTAAGATCGGTCGAAAAACGTTACAATAATTTGCCTTAAAGCCTTTCGCAATTGGACGTCGAGAAAATCCCTTGCGCAATTTCTCACACTGCACACGTCGTGAGGGATTTGTACGTGCGTCGGCAGCTCGCGGGGATAAGTATTATTACGCGTACGTCAAATCATTTCCCTTTATTTCCGGGAAATGTACGTGCTCCAGAAAATTGTGCCCACCTGCCCGATCGATGACGACGAGTAATGACCCTATCGAAATAGTAAATATCGCATTCCGGCGAATAGGGCCGCCACGTCAAACCGCATCGGCGTGGCGTAAAATATACACCGCATTAAATATGAAACTAATCGATCGTTACTCCCCACTGCCGACGTCGGCATTAATCACGATTGTAGCCTTGGATTCAATTTCGCGAAAGTTCAGCGTTATCTCGTCGTTCTTGGATAACGCGAGGAAAACACGACCGATTCGTGGCGCGAAAATGAAATAATGCGGGAATTTTCGAATTCGCTAACCAATCGATCATTGGCGCACTCGTGCCGGAATCCAGTCCTGAAAAATCAAAAGTCCAATATCACGATATTAAAGACCTGGTTTACTTTATTCGTGTCACAACGATTCGCAATGGCGGGGGACGGTTGACGGATGGAAAATTTCTGCCGAGTTTTGTTTAAACGGCTATCCAGGTCGCCAATATTTTCCGCACACGCGATGTACTTCGCGATCGAAGTTGCAAACAAATCTGATCGAACCGAAATGGCAATAGCCGTGTCCCCAAGGCGGACGAGGCCGCAGGAATCTCTCATTTTCCACGATTCAAATTCGTCCACCTTCGAAAACTGTCGTTGGATGTCGTCCACTAACCGCTACTTCGTCGAGGAAATTTACTTCGTAAACGAGATTTTGGAGAAAAACCAGGATAAACATTGCGGTTTATACTGTAACTCTAGTGGTTCGAAATTCGCTTTACCCCTTTGCGGTCCAATGAATTTGATTTGTCCAACGCCAACCAATATAAATTACAGTTTATATCAAAGTTATATTTCTGACGAGCGGCGAAATTTGTCAAAAAAATCTTCCCGATAATCAAAGGTGAAAAGTGGACTAAAATTTTATTATTCAAACGACATACACAATAATAATTATCATCAATAATCGTTGTAGTGGTCTGTTTCAATGGCAAATCGTTATCGGAAAATAATACTAAATCAAGCAATACTCTACACAAGACCGCGAAGGGTTAAATAAATCCTAGACCAAATAACCTCAAATTCGATCCCAAAAATTAATTCGTAGAAGATATTTTTTAAAAAACCGCGGTTCGCTCGAAATGCCGCTACGACGGACAAGCATCAAGGAACGTAATCAGAGTTTCCCTGACGGCAACATTTTGGACGTCGACCGGGTAAGACCGGTATACGAAACGATGCGAAGAATCTCGGATAAATGCTGACAGTTTAGAGCGAAAGCATTTCGGAGGGCATTTCGCGGGAGCCAGGCCTCCTCCTGCCCGGCTAAATTCGAAACGTCTAATTAACATCGTAGGTCACCTCGAGTCTTCCTAATTTAAGTTTCCACTCTCGCGCAAAGTGGTTCATCGCTGTCGTTACGTGTCTTTTCCGCCGCTTCCTGCTTTATATACCTGGCGTTACACACGGCGCGTATAGAAGAGCGCCGAGAGAGAACACACGCACGCACGGACACAGGCGCAGAAAGCACGGCCACACACACACACACATACACACATACACACACCGGCGTAAACGGTGGGCAATACCGTTAGTGCTCGTTTAAAGTGGTCACATATCGCGAGCAGGACGCTTCGACGGGGGATCAAAGTTATAAATAAACTTATCTGCATCTGCGAGCATAGGTTAAACCATGTCCACTTACCGAACCATGGTTAGGCTCGGCCGAATGCAAATTTGTCCGTCTTCAATTACTCAGGCCGTACGTGAAACGTGCCACGGACTAGGGCAGCGACGTTTTCATCCGCCATTAACGAAATTCGGACGCCTCGTCTCGAGAGACGGACGTTTAAGTCCTTACGCTCGGTGTCGACCTTGATAGCATACCAGCAACGTTCCTTCGGAGATGGCTCGACACGATAATTGCTACGAAACCTTCGTGCGCTTACGTCTATATTTCTGCCGGTAATTATGAAAGCGGTCGGGGCAAAAAATCTCAAATAAAATTATTCCTCTCGCACATCGCGCCACATCCGTTTAGACTAGGATAACGCGAAGTCACTTTTGAGGAGAAACAAAATATAATTCAGGTCACCCTATCGTAACATCGCCGATAGATTTAAGAGCTATGTGTAAAAACTCCCAACCGATATTCCGTCATTAATAAAATTAGAAAGTAATAAGATTAAAGAGAAATTAGGGAAGAGCGAGTGGAGCACTTTGTCGCAAACCGAGTCTGCGCTGTAGGGAATCTAGGAACGTCTTAAAGTCGCTCGAAGAGAGCCTCGAATCCTCGTCGGGGCAACCCTTTTCGGAATAATCGGGATCGTATATATCTTGAGGGTCCGATTCTCAAACAAGCCGTTTAACGAGAAATTACTCGGCCGAACCGCTTCTCCCCTTCTTTTCATCAACCCAGGTTTTACACAATGCCCTTAATACACCCGATGGACGACGTCGATTAATATGCGCAAACGTTAAGCCCTCGACTCTTTGTTTTATTGTTCCCCAAGAATTCGTTAAATAATGCCCGTCGTTTGTTTCGGGAACCTTCTCGACGGCCAGTCTCGCAGGATCAACGATCGTCGTTAGAATTTCAACAATAACGCCTTTCCCCGTCTTCTTCGATGCGATCATCGAGCCGAGGATCTTTTGAGGGAAGCTGTTAAAATATTGATGGAATACGTTTCGTACTCCACGGATCCCCAGGGACTTGCGCCACGGTCTTATTCGGCTCAATGGCTACGCCAATGGGTCCTCTGTTCTTTCGTAAATTATACACTCGGTCATTACTACTGGGCAAACACGGGGCGCGTACGTGTCTACGCGCTTGGTTTCATCGAGATTTAATCGTTAGATTCGCGCGGGTGATTAATAACGCCGGAGATGGGCATAAGGAGTATGAAAAACATCGCGTTAACGGGCCTCTCTCTCTCTCTCTCTCTCTCTCCCTCTCTCTTTTTTCTCGTTGTTCGGCATGTGCCACGCCGACGCCGCTAATGTTTCGATCGCGTGAAATTTACATAAAAGTGTCCTCGGAATTTCTCCCGATGGTCTTATCATCGGGAGTCGAAGCTTTGCATCGGTAACGACTTCCGCCTTTGGGACATGTGTACTCGCCTTCAGGAGTAACATTGAGAACCGATCATATCAAGGTTCCGCCTTGTTATTTATTTAAAAGGCTCCGCCGACGATTCTTAAGATACACCTCCGTGAAAGACGGGCTAACGTAACGTTTATTCTCGGCGGTTATTTCTGGGGGGGAATTTGCTTACGCGAACAAAAAAAATGACAGCCGCCAGACGAGCATTGGATGTTCATCAGCGTTGCGCCGATATTCCATCGGCATTCCAACGTGCCAAAATCAGCGCGTTTAGAGGAAGTTTCCTAATGAATGGATTTGCCATTACGGGCGATTATAATCGTCCGGCGGGTGAATTAAACGTGCCTAAATTCGGCTGCGGGGTGAACAGCCTTGTATTCCCGTACAACACGATCGTCTCATCTTTTTAGCACGAGGCGACGATAAGATTCGACCAAACTGAAGTGCGTCACGCCCGGTTTTCCGAGAAATCCACCGGTCGACCGATTCGATATCATTAAGAAAACACGTCTCCACGATAAAAGGAGATAACCGAGATTGTACACGATCGCGTACAATGACCATGGCACGGGAAGCGACCGAAAGCATTGCTCCGCACTCGTATCGGCCATAGCCACGCGTCTGAGGTTATTCCAAACGCCTATTCTCATTTCTTTCCCCATCGCCTTTCCTCGAAGACCATTGTATATTTATAGTATCCATGAAAATCCTACAGGTCGAACCGCCTGCGCAGCCTCGAGATCGTGGATCTAATTCTGATCCCGCGTGGAAATAGCGGGATCTTTTTTTAAAAGCCGGGCTTCCTGGTGCGCGGATGCTCGAGGAGACGGAGGGTTCGAAAGGGTGAAAGGTGAAGGAGGTAATAGCGTCGGCTCGCCGATAATCCATTTTTCCATTCCTCCCCAATTGGCGGATCATCTTCTTGCGCCTCGTCGAGTCTCTCGACACGCCCTTATCAGTGACCATACGATCCATCCTCACTGAATGCGCGCGAGTCGCCAGGGAATATTTACAATTACGTCAAGCTCCGATAAGTCATCGATTTAATAATAGGCATTCAGCCGGCGTAAGGGCTTACAAATGCGCGGAGACACGTGACACTGACAACGCCATTTCCGCGGCTAACAATCATAGCCGTCGCCGTTTCGATCATTATAAACCCTGAATGCCCCCTCCCGCCTTGATAAATTTCAGATACACAAACGCGGCTGAATGCTCGGCTTATCCATCGCTCATCCTACGCTGCGCCGACCGAGATTAGTACGCTCTTGTTTTCCGAACACGCCGTAGCCCAGAATGGAGCTCGAAATGTTCGCGGAATCGTCTGTTTACCTTGGTTTACATGGCGAGAGAAGAATGTTCAAGCTGCGTCGTCGTAGGTCTTCCGCTACACCCACGTTGCACGCGTATATCCGCCCTACGAAATTCTTAGCAGAACGTGCGCAAAGAGCGTGCACGCACACACGCACACGCGCGCGGTGCTGATCCAAAGCGCGCACCAAGAAAACCTACTCTGTTTCGGGGATGAATATAAGATCGGTGTAATTTACAGCGGCACCAAAGAGCCATAAGTCACGAAGCGCTCGATGTTACCGCTCTGAATCGCGTCGCAAGACTGCGGGTAACCGTACGATATCGAGTGCCGCGTACGGTCCAAAACAAAAACAAAGTACACGCCTACATCCCAGAGAGGGACAGAGACAGAGACATACACGCACACACAAAGGGGGAGAGGAAGGGAGAGAGAGAGAGAGAGAGAGAGAGAGAGAGAGAGAGAGAGATCCCCATTGTACGAGTAACAAGTGCCCCGGCGCCGTTCTGAGAATGCTCAAAAACCCAGCCATGCGACCCTGGATTATCGTCCCCTGGCTATTAGAAAGCCGCTTTCCTGAGGCCAACGGGGGAGGAAACGGTAAACGACGGTAGGGAGCACGTCGATTAACTCCTCTCGATGTACGGAGTAACGCTACGACTGCCGGTCGTGTTGCGGATCGAAAATAAGAAGGAGGAGAGAAAAAAGCGGGAGTCTCGCCCGATGATTATCCCCGCGTTTCGTTATTAACGATAGACAAGGATGCCTCGTTGCTCGTAGAATCGTATTTATAGCGCAGGATTCCCTTACCTTCTCTACGAGTCTTCCCACGGTGACAGTCTCCTGTCACATTCCAAGGGATATCGGTGCTCGCAGTACCGAGGTACGATTCTCAGCCTCCTGGCTCCCGCGCACCCTCCTCCTCCTCCTCCTTCCTCTCCTACGGCGACGAGATTACCGCGAATCGGCAGGAAAGTCCCCCCTTGGTTGGATATAGTACTCAGAATCGAGCCGCGGGGACGTCGCGCGCGGAGCGAGTGCCTCTTGGCATTGAACCTCGACGCCACTTCCCCTCGGGCGTCACGGCGCGAGCTCGGATCGCCAGGATCGCGAGGGACGCTCTGCGTTCCGCGGCGGGCGCCGCGAAGGCCTCCTCGCGGTTCCAGCCGAGGAGGAAGTCCTCTTGTAGGCGCGCGTTATCCACCAGCGTTGCCTCTCCGGGGGCGGGCACACACACACACGTTTTTATCACCACAGACCGACTCCTCGCGCACCGTGGGACTGTGCGTTCGACCGTGGACGGCACATCGAGCAGGATCCACCCTTGGCTCGATCTCCGCCGGGGATCCCGAGCATCTCCCGCGGGGCCTCCCTGGGCGCCCTCGCCCTTCGTCTCTTCCCCTCGTCCGCCCGGAATTGGCTCGCTCGAGCGACACTGACCGTCTCAACGGGCCCTGGCCGGCATCCCGAAACACGGGCGTAGCTCACCACCGCGGACCACTCTGGTGCCGTCCACCGGCCCTGGGAGAGGAGTCCTACCTGCTCGCAGGTCCTCGATCGCTCACTGGCTACGTACGTGGCTCCCAGGAGGAAGGGACGAGGAGAGACTTGGCCGCGCTGCTACGACGAAATTAGGACCGATCTACGGATCTTTGGACGGTCCTGCGGCCGGCTCGGACTGTAAACCGGGGTCGACGGGTGGGCGATATCCTGGGCGTGCACGTGACGTTCGGGAGTACGCTGGAAACCACGAGCTTTTTTTTACGGACACATATCCCCCGACTTGTCTCCTCCTCGCCAACGCCTACACGATACACATTGCACGCAGCAACGACGCCCCTACACGCCGAGGGCAGCGGCTCTCAAACCGCGGCTTCGGCCTCACCGGCCGTCAGGTGGCGCGCTAATAACGTTCCAGGATTCGGTTTGCCGGACGATCGGGGTTTTGGATTTCTAGGGGGAACCCGAGGCGGTGGACTTTAACTCGTGCACTGGATCTAGGGGGTTGGATGTAAACGCGAGGACGCGTGGCTTCTAGGAGGGATCGTATTTTGAATGAGATGATCGGTTTTTGCGTGTTCGGAGAGATCGAGGATTGGATACTGCGCTTGCTGAGATCGACGAAAAGTTCTGTGTGAAATGTGAAGGCGTTCTCGCGATTAGCGATCTTAGGCAGGATCGTGTTAAAATTGTTATAGATAATATTGATCAGTGTATACAAATTTTTCTATGCACAGTAGAATGCATCGTTAAATATTGATGAAATGTATAAAATTGTTGAATTTCGGTATTCTTATATGTTAGGCTGATAGCTTGTTTAGTTTGTTTTATGGTATGATTGAAAGCTAGGGAAATACAGCGAGGTAGACACTGTAGCATTTCTATTGAAATACTTAGTAAAAACAAATGTCACCTTTCGCAAATTCCGTTTACAAATAATTGGAACGTTTTAGTAGTTATACAGAGCAACGTTTAAGAAAAATACAAAATGTTTATTACATGTCTGCGAGACTTATGTTTATAATAATTTAAATACGTATTTTACAATATTAAAAATAAAGAATACCTATCCCGTTTCATACGCTTGTATGATGCCAAAACAGAGGTTTATTAGTTGTATGTACTCGCTTCCACCTTCCAGCAACCTATAATTACATTCCTAGCAAAAAAAGTATTTAAATGAGCCCTTTACTAAAAAATTACATTTCTATACCAGCTTTTTTTTTCTATGTAATACTTACACCAAGTTTATCCGCGATCAGAGCTTTCTGTTTATCTGACAGTTCATTGGAATAGATGATCCTTTCGCTTAACTGTTCGATAACCTAAGAAAATTATATCGTACAATATGCTATTGAACTTAAAATCCATAACAATATAGGAATAATTTTGGAAATTCATACTTGAGATGCAGCGTATGCTTCCAACATAAATTCGTCTACGAATGATTCAGCCTTACTGTAATCTTTAGTCTTACATACATCCACTAATTGTTCCAACCACTTATCAGGAACAATCTGTCAAAAAAATATTATTTAAAAGAGGATGAAAAAAAAGAATTACCCTACAAAGTCAAAGTAACGTCTTACCCCAATAATCTCAACTACATCATCGATTGTAATTTCTGCACCCTTTCCTTTCAACCTCGTAACAGACTGTAAGCAAGTAATAGCACGTCTTAGATCTCCGCCTGAGGCTTCAACTATTTTCACAAGGACAGATTTATCTGCTTTCAGATCTTCTTCCTTGCATATGTGCTCTAATCTGCTTATAATTTTCTCTTGGCCCAAAGGCTTAAATCTAAACTTTGTACACCTAGAGGTCAAAGGTTCTATGATCCTTGATACATAATTGCAAATTAAGCAAAAACGTGTGCTGCGCGATTCCTTTTCCATTGTTCGGCGTAATGCCGATTGAGCCGCATTTGTCATACTATCCGCTTCATCCAAGATAATAATTTTGAAAGGTGGACAGCTCTTCCCACTGAAAAAAACATTAATATTAATATACTAATTCCAGACATGCCTATATAAATCCACAATGTGTTTGCTATTACTGATAGGCCTCAGAATTATATTGTTATCACAGAGATTACGGTTACAACAAAAAAAACGGTCAAAGAAGACAATCTTGCAATGTTTGCTTAAAACATAGGATCAAAAGTCAACAAGTCTTTCAGCGCTTTTGAAATATCCTCTAAAGCAATATTTCTGTTTAGTTGGTAATAAGAGTCGCTAAAGTACTAAATCGCAACTCCTGAAAACAACAGTAAACATCTTGCTTTGAGCCATTCCAAGTTTGTTGCATTAACGTAACTCTCAGCCCTTTTACTAAGACATCATAGGCATAAAGCTCGTTCACAAAAAAGAATTTAGAGAAGATGCGAATACAGAAATTCAACTATACAACGGTTCTAAGAACTCACTCGTTTCTCGTACCACCAGCTGTAAGTTGAGCGAAGGACTTGATCTTATCCCTTACAACCTGAATGCCCCTTTCGTCCGAGGCATTGAGCTCTAATATTCTCTCTCGATAAATACTGCCGAATAGCTGCCTTGCAGCCGCCAATATAGTGCTCGTTTTGCCGGTACCAGGTGGTCCGTAGAACAGCAAATTCGGAAAATCGCCGCCGCTCAGACACTGTCGCAAAACTTCAACTACCTCTGCTTGCTCGACGACATCTTCCACGGTCCTTGGACGACTGTAATAAAGTACATTAAAAAATTACTTGTCGATCTTTTGATTTCATCGCAGTCATCCTAACGCAGATCTATGATCTATAGATATCAAAGGTTAGCGGGTTGAAAGACTGACTATTTTTCTACCCAAGGCTGCGTTGACCCACTGCGTTCCTCTTTGGCACGCGATGTCGAGGGTTTCTTCGTGTCACCGGGACCGAGCTTTCCTGTTTTTAAGAAAGCTTGCATCGCGTTGCCGGTCGCGGCCACTTACAATTGTAATTAACCACGATGGAAGGAGTTCCCGCGTTTTTCCATTACAATGCCAGGGATGCCAATGCCGAAGAACAATTCCATTTTCCAGGGTGTAAATTGTAGACGGGCAGTCGAGACGTATTTCCATCATTTACGTCGCAATTTTGCCTCCATCGGATGAATTATTATTAGAAATATTAAAGGACGAATCGAAATTGGCTAATTAGACCTATGGCAATCCTGCTGGAAATTGTAAATATGAAATTGTATGGTCGAATACTGAAACGATCTTTCGAGTAATCGACCCTCAATTGGCTACCCTAGTCCCAAGTTTCTGTTGGATTAGCAACCAATTAGGTTTGCTATGAAACGAACGAATTTACCATTTTTCCTTCGTATCAATGTTATAAATAAAAAAAATTATAGCTTATCGCTCGAGGAGAATAATATTCAAGAAGCTCATAAGCGTTTTACTTATTCTTGTCTTACGAATAACGCGTTTAACATTGTATCATACAGGACTCGGTTTATTTTTGTTTAATTATCCAATATCACATCAAAAACACTTCAACAAATACTTAATCAATAATTGTAATATTTATGTGGTAGCTGATAAATACAACGAAATATATACGACCCCTCGTATCTACACAGAATGAGTCTTTGCTATAACCGATGGATTAAAAAATTTATTGTTCCTGCCATGGAGACAGTGCGTTTTAATATAAATTAGATGGGCATCCAAGACGTCGTTTACTTTATACGAATGAACTCTACGTTAAACATGTGATATTTTCTCTTTATATATATTGTATCAACATACCTAAATAATGGTGCTTTGGAACCTTTCTTTGGCGACGTTTATTTTATTCTTTAGTTCTGCACAAACAAGTATGTATCCATCAACGTGTTTTTGAATTATACATAAAAGACAGGCTTAATATTTAATTTTTATTTTTCGTATGCAGAACCAGAGTCTCAAGGTTATTGTGCACCATACAGTGGACAGATTTGTAAAAAATATCTTTCCGGCCTTGGTAAAGTATGGTTCAATGATTCAAACGATAATCCTGGTGGATGGTTGAATGAGCACATTACGACCAAACTTTGGGTGGAACTCATACAACGACTTGTTGAGCCATGCCGTTCAGCAGCAGAGGTATTTTAGTTCATACAATAAGCGCATAATTAAGATATTCCGTATATCCCTTAATTAAAGGATAATAAAAAGAGACATTTGTTGTAGAAAATGTTATGTATGTACGCATTTCCGCAATGTCACGAAAATGTAGGCCTACCATTATGTTATGAAGATTGTATGGCTGTGCGCCATCAATTTTGCTTCAACGATTGGGCTATAATTGAAGACAATAAACAGAGGGATATCTACATCAGGTCAAGGGGACATTTTACATTGCCAGAATGTGAAAGCCTACCAAAAATAAGCAAAGACAAAGTTACCTGCTCGCACGTTCATTTAACCGACATGAATGAAGACCTTGTCACATGTGAGTTAACATATTTTTAATTTTACGTGTATTTTTTACCGCTTATCAGAAATCTTTTTTATTTATGCATTTTTATTTTAGATGATTGTGTCAAGGGCAATGGCAGATTTTATATGGGTAAAGTAAATAAAACAAAATTAGGTTTAGATTGTCAATCTTGGAACACACAAGTACCTCACAACCACGACAGGCCGCCGGATGTGTTTCCACAAATTCGTTATGGGGAAAATTATTGTAGAAATGCTGGCGGTGACGAACCGATGCCATGGTGTTTCACCATGGACCCTATTGTACGATGGGAGCATTGTGACATTCCTATTTGTGGTACGTTGTCTGTGATTCAGACATTACTGGTTTCTGAATTTACATGTATATTTTTTTCATACAGATAATGTAACCAGTAAAATAATTGAAATTGATCCAAAAGACTTGGCAATGGACACATTATTTACACCAACATTTATATTAACATTGTCGTCGCTAGGGTTTGTGATTATTGCTGGGACTTTATTGTCTATCCTGTTAAGTCAAAGGCTTCATAAACGACATCAGGGTTATAATCCTACTGAGAATCAGGTATGTTTTGTACACTGCAGTTGTCCATTTTTTAATAAATTACACCCAGAAAATTAATACTGAGACTGGGTATTTCAGTTATATACTTATGATATTAATACATATAGTGCCTGATTGAGGCCTTATAAATAGAGAAAGTCATTTTTGATTATATTTATGATCTTTCAGGATGTAAACATTGACTTAGATAAGTTACCCAGCAATGATGCTTATCATAAAACTAGTGCGCAACTTAATCCTAAGCTTGAGAAACTTGAATTTCCAAGAAATAATATTATTTATGTCCGAGATTTGGGCCAAGGTGCCTTTGGGCGTGTATTTCAGGCAAAAGCCCCTGGATTAGTACCAGACGAAGAGTTTACAAATGTTGCAGTCAAAATGCTAAAAGAGGAGGCATCTGAAGATTTATTAGTAGACTTTGAACGAGAAGCATGTTTACTTGCTGAGTTCGATCACCCTAACATTGTTAAATTACTGGGCGTATGCGCTTTGGGTCGACCAATGTGTCTTCTTTTTGAGTATATGGGCCGTGGTGACTTGAATGAATTTTTACGATCGTGTTCGCCGGGAAATTATATTATTCGAAGTTTGGAGAGGGATGAGACCTTTACGGACTCCCGCTTGTCGCACATGGATTTGATCAACATTGCTCTACAGGTCGCATCTGGAATGGTGTACCTGTCGGACAGAAAATTTGTTCACAGAGACCTTGCAACAAGGAATTGCTTGATAAACGACCAAATGATTGTAAAAATAGCGGATTTTGGTTTATCACAAAAAATATATTTGCAAGACTATTATAAGGGAGATGAGCAAGATGCCATACCGGTTAGATGGATGCCACTTGAGAGCATACTGTACAATAAGTACACTGTAGAATCTGATGTGTGGGCTTTTGCAGTATGCTTATGGGAGATATTTAGCTTTGCTCTTCAACCATATTATGGGATGACACATGAGGAAGTTGTTAAATACATTAAAGAAGGAAATGTGCTTCAGTGTCCGGAGAATACTCCTCAATCCATATATGGTTTAATGAAACTTTGCTGGAACAGAAGACCATCCGATAGACCTACCTTTAGGACAATTTATGAAACGCTGGATACTATAAAACATGATTTGGAGGCTGAGAACAAATCGGAGAGTGTACCACTGCGCATACATGTTTAAATACAATAATAATGGGATTCAAGAAAAACGTAATTATTTATGTAACTAGGTGTAAGTAATACTATTTATATAAAGTAAAGGTAAGTGATCGATACAATGTACATGTTAAATGTAAATGCCTTCTTTGTTATATTTGTTACGTCACGTTATTAAAAAAGCCAAAAAAAAATGTTTATAGAAATCACTCTGCTATTACACATATTGGCAAGTATCGGTTATAACGAACATATTACATATAGTAATTATGGCCTTTTTAAAGGAATTAAAAAATAGTGTATTATTTTATTTTTTTCCGCTTTAGCGCACACTACTTAATGTGTATGTTGATGATTTGTACATTAATTTTACAAAATTGTAACTAAAATTTATTTGTTGTCGATTATTCCTGTATTGAAATTTTCTGGGGAAATTTTTTTAAACACATTCAATTTTTATATGTGAGGAATGTGAGCAAAGCATAAATGGATTTCGTGAGCTGATGAATACAAATTCTCTTCTCCTTTAACCGTAAATATTTACGAGTTAATTATTTGTATACATAGAACATATGTTAGGTACAGTATGGAGCAGTTTTGCAGAAATTTGAGTGGAAGAAGCTAAATGTTTAAGATTGGTACACAATGCATATAATTACTTTCATCATTTTAAAAAATATGTGATCGAAGTATTATGGAAATATTCAGAGCAATCATACATTTATATGGTTATAAGTTAGTGCTTGATTGTTAATATCTTTTCGTGATCTATTCATGAAATCTGCAGTTTTTCATTGCATATACACTGAAGGCTATGTGTTATTCCACCCAATATAAACTGCCATTATAAAATATACAGTACGCGCGTACATCGATCTAAACTTAACAGTAATGGAGGGTGAAAAGTATAAACATAATGATACCAAATTCTTATAAGTGGTCTACAATGCTCAATGTACAACACATAAATAATGCACTTGCTTCGTGATCTACCATAATTACTTACACTTTGTTGTTATTCCAATGATTGAAAATGTAAAGACTGACAGTTGCATTTCTCAAATAATATAAGTTTATATTTATACATTTTATATCTTTGACATGAAAAGAACTGAAACCACACTAACAGAGATGTTTTTGTAGTAAAAATGAATTCTTAAGACTTTACACTGATTTTTTTCTATTACATCAAAAAGGATGTTTTGACTATATACATGTTTATATGTATTCCCAGGTATACTGACAGTATTTCTATATTTCTTTGTAATATATTGCAAAAAATATATGTTCCGAACAAGCCTTTCTTAATCTTTATAACATAGCGGTAATATTTCCATGTACACAAGATGGATGATATTAAATTTACATAAGTACCCAACAATTTGGCTATAAAAGTGTGTTTATACTTAGCAACGTTATATTTAAGCTGTCCTTAATTGTTAGATGTTAGTCCGTTGCTGTACCAAAAATATAGCCTGTTTAATGTGCAAATAATAATATCGACAAAAGCTATTATGACAAATGTTAAAATAAAGAAGCATTAAGTAAGTGTATACCATACGACTGTTACATATAAGATTTGAAAGTAAATTATTATCGTACTATAAACGATATTATGATGAATGTTTTCCCTGTGCAGCAATTAATGGGTGTTTCTTTGTTGGCGTATACAGTTACTTAATGTGTTAAATACATATAGCTTATATTCAGTTATAGCTATCTTTATTATTCATGCTTGTCATGTTTTTAGATCTCTTGTTTGCATATGGATATGTGTTATTGATATGTCGGACAAACTAAATGAAAGTTTGTATTCCATTTCCACAAAGATTATCGTACATTCTGACCAAGACTTGAGTAACTGCCATTTCTGCATTCCATTCAAATATATATAGTTATACAATATCTTTAAGAATAATTTTTCACACTGTATATGTTTAATATAAATTTATAAATATGACTATTCACATAAAAGCACACAGATAAAAATCTCTGTTCAGTAGCAATACTGATGTTCTTTTTTTTCAAAAGCGCATTACTGGATAGATATTTATAATATAAATGTATTATAAGTTTACATGTATTTATTTGTTGAACACTCTAAAAAAAAAAATAATAGGTGTCTGTTCTAACAAGTACTCCATGTATACTATATGAGAACCTGTGAATGCAATACTTTCATGTTACGGACTGGGACATTTGTGAACCAATAATTATAGAATTAATGCTCTTCCATTTTATAAGCATTTTTGTATGTGAAAAAAGGAAGACACTTTTACCGATTCTGTGCTCTTATGACATCTGTGTATTTGTATCCTGTGTAAGTAGTGTCGTACGTGATATATCATACTAGGATAATACGCTTGGATGCGTGTTGTCCGTGACCAAGAATGAAACTTCTGGAACTATATAGTTTATTCAGTTCAAATGTGTTATTAACAATGTAGACTCTATTCTGAATTTTATGTACAACAAACTATCGTCTAATCTGTAAGAGTGTTGATGCTCCGTGATATATCTCATTTAGAAAACAGATTATGTGTTCATTTGAGAGGATATGTATTTAATTTTTGGAGCATTATATGAAAGTGTATAATATTTAACCGAAAAAAAATTTCACTATAATGGATTGGCAGCTACCTGTTGAAGTATTATAATATAGAACGCAGACAATGTAAAAGTTTTTATCCTTCAGTTTTTATTGATTAAATGTGTTTATCAACAACTACATGTGAATATAATAGTGTAATAAGAATTGATGTTTGTATTTCACGACTCAAACATAAATAACTTATTTTTTTTTTAACTCTTGATTTGATGAATATCACGGGGTTGTCAATTAAACATTACAATCATGTTAAAAGAAACTGCTATGAAACTTTTACTGATGTACAACTTTTACAAGAAATAAACAACCACTTTCATATTTGTTATTGTTTACAATTATCCATCACCATTCACGCATGCGGCATGTTATATTAAATTATAACTTTATATAAGAGAGCTAAATAAATTATTGCGTAAATATTCATACTCACAATCATTAAAATCTAACTGTGAGTAAATTACTGCCAAATCATTAGATATGTAAAAAGCAAATACTTATATTACGTAAAAATTAGAGGCGTTTCTTATACCTCTACAAAAAACATTTATGTGTAGGAATAAATAATTAAATGCATAGATAGGTATTTCTGTGTAATTGTCTCATTTACAATCCAGCAAAATATAATTTAATCTGGAATAGCAAATTGACTATCAACAATATATCGCATTTTATAAATCTATTTGTATCAACCCGCCTTAATATCATTAATAATATAGCTTTACTCGTAGTAGCATTGAATTCGTATTACATGTATATATATATATATATATATATATAATTTGATATGATATGTAACTGCAAAATCATACTTTATACATAATATTTATGATATCATAGGTGAAGTATACGTAAATAATTTTATTTTACACTCTTAATTTTTATCCAATTAGATCATTCTTAAGACAACACATATGCCTAAGACAATATTTGATGATATTAAAATAACATAAAACTTAAATACGTTGCCTGAACTTTCTTGGACATAAAAATATAATTAGAAACTTAAATTATATATTAGAATGTTTTAATAAATCATTTGGTAGAGAGATTGATAAAATAACACTTTAGCTTACTTTGGTTTCGATTTGGTATCTCATATTAAACAACTATTTACCCTTATTGCACGAAATTTAGTATTAACTTTCTCTTAGCTTCTTCATTACGTTCTAAAATCTTCTGCATGTTATTATCTATCAACTGTTAATAAATAAAGCTTTCAGTATGCACGACCTATTGCCTTATATAAAACATGCAAGATTTGAGAAGGTATTGCAGAATGACTAGGTGTATAATTCAGTCCTTGTTGTGTCAGGCAGCATCATATTCATATCTGTGCTGTAGTGAAATATACAGTAATTAATTACAACGGTATGCATCAGTACTTGCATCGGTATGCGTTAATTAACATTCACTTCATCTGAAAATGTTTCTCTCTCTATTATAATCATGTCTAATCTGCTAACTGAATTTCTACCAAATACTAATTCTCCTTACGCATATAAGAAACTAGACGCCACGTTATTTCAATAGGTTTTAAAAACGCTGATAATACTCTAAACAATAAATTGCCGTAGTTGCGCTATTGTACCTTGATAATGAATTTTTATCTGTGAGCACTTAAAATGAACAATGGAATGTCATCAAATGAGATTTAATTTTTGAAATACTGTTGTCGATTATTTGTATTAGAGTCGTATATTGTTAACTTATGGCATAACTCTTGTTATTATTTCATAATTCTTGCAATACTTGATATCTTGTATATTTTGCTACTAGACATAACTACTTTTGTATTCATATCTGTATGATGCGACTGTACGTAGAATTACAATCAAAATGCATCCTTTATATTTTGGAATTGCCTTACAGCCAAATCGATTGGTAGATCGAATTTATAATTCGTGAGCCGATCTAGAGTGTGGAATGCATCCTGAAATCCTAGTGTTAAGGAAAAATGTCATTGTTATTAAAATAATTTAACAAACGTGTGAAAGTAATTATGTATTTCACTTTTGATATTTGCACTCTGCAATTTAATCAATATTATTTTTATATACCTGTTTTCACTACGTAACTCCAGGACACATAATGATTCTCCAGAAGATATTGACATTGCAAAATAAGTTTTAACCAGGCCACCAATTTATTAGCACTGAAAGGAGTTTATTAAAAGTAAATTAGTAAATCTTTCTTATTAAAAATATATGTATTCGCCCACTGTTTAAGTAAAATATATTTTATAGAAGGGAAACTTACTTCAAAGCTGCGCATATGAATGCTTTGAAATGGGAATCATAACTTCTCTTATATGGATTATGCAAGGCTATAATGTTTCCAATAGTTGTCAATAGAGACTGAAAATATTATATATATTTAGTGATTATTCACCGATCATTCACGTTGCATATTAAATACCTGTTTAGAAGATGCGAGTCTTCCGCCTGCAAGATCTAGATTAAAACTTTGGGACAATTTTTGTGCTGGACTAGAATTGTAATGGTGACCATTTTTTATTTCATAATATTTTAAGATCAGTTCCCAGGCATGCATAAGACTAGAAGAAGAAGGATTTCTCTGGGGAAAACATCCCACAAAAGGTACCACGCTAGTAGATCGTACATCGGATGTAAGTCCATGTTGCATTAAATCACGTATAGACGTAGCCAAATGCTTTCTTACAGCACACGTAAGTTTAGCATTGTAATGCGATGCAGAATCTGAATCTGAGGTATAATCATTTTCGTTATCTACATCGTCATCATCGATGTGACGTTCGATTTCTGCATTAGTAGTCTCTAAGACATGTTCTACTGCGATATCTAATCTTGTCCTTAAATCACGCCAATTATAGACAGAATTCTTTTTGTAGTTTCTCCGTAGTCTGTTACTTCCGCACCCTAATTGAGACAGCAGAAACATATGCAACAAGGTGACGACTTTTTTAACAGTGTTAAGGGTTTTAGTTCTGCTCTCATCTTCTATAGGTTTTTGTTCAAAGGATTTTCTGCCATAAGACGCAGAAGAGGCAGAACCATTGGTATGCACGGGGCAGGCACAAGTACACGCGAGTGTTTCTGTACTCACTTCACCTTGAAGATAATTTATAAAGCGTTCCAGATCTGCAATCTGTGTCTTTAACTGAGATACCAACTGCTCTTTCATTTTCAGTGGGCTAACGATCTATAATAAAAACACATTTAACTTCTTATCCGAAATTAAGCAGTACGACTTGCATAGCACAAGTGGAAGATTTACCTGACTGATAGCATAATCAACTTGCCACCTCAGATCATCTACTGGTACTTTACATAGTTCATCAATGTTAAAATTTAGTTTCTCTTTTAAATGACCTAAAATAATTATTTAGATTAATTCATTTGGTAACTCATCTTTACTAATAATAAATTTAAACAAAAAGTAGAAATATATCATTTAGTTATTTGTATGTATATTGTATGGACTTCCATAGAAAAACGTACTAATGATAATATTTTGACGTTCCAGTATCACACTTTGAGGCAGATCTGCATTTCCCGTTTCGTAAGCATATTTTTCTAGGTCTTCCAATTGAGCCTTTAATTGATTTATTAAATCTTTCTGTTTATTTCTTTGCATTGCCATCTTTGTCTCAACTTCTACATCATTAACCGCACCCGACATCTGCTAAATTCCATATTCAGAAAATTCATTATCTTAAGTATAACTAATAAATTAATATATCAGTTAGTCAGTAACATATATATATATATGTAAGCAGTAGTTTAAATATTGTGAGATCATATATTTAGCTTTACATTCACCTGAAAATTTGTGCATATGCAGCATAAAAGAGGATAGGACATAAAGAAGGCATGAAAATAAAACGGTAGCTAATAAGAGCAATATAAATAAAGCTTTTATTTATTGTCATAACATAAATATATCAGAAATAAATAATAATACATAAAAAATTATATCCATTTTTTATAATAAGCATATATGTTGAAAAAATAACCAATAATCAATAAAAATTGATATATCACACGTATTTACAGGTACATATTGCATAACT
The DNA here is from genome assembly GCA_038496175.1 of Ampulex compressa. Classification (NCBI taxonomy): domain Eukaryota; kingdom Metazoa; phylum Arthropoda; class Insecta; order Hymenoptera; family Ampulicidae; genus Ampulex; species Ampulex compressa. The sequence continues at coordinate 56,647 of JBCFXI010000980.1, forward strand.
TAAATGTATGAAAATAAACTAAAAATTATGAAATAAAAAAAATACTAAACAACAGAAAAAAGTTGTATGAAAGCATTTTAGACCTGCGAAAGCAGAAAATAAAAGAAAAACACACTGGCAGTCACATAGCCAAAAGCCAATATCAAATAATTGATGAAATCGTGATAGAATAATTCCTCTCATGGCTTACACTTTGCTTGCAGGACATCGGTGACGTGGGCGTAATCGATCTACTGTCGAAAGACAAATTGTTAGGTACATCCGGTATTCCTCTAAATGCAAACTCTTCTAACTCCTTGAGCAACGCTTCTTTCTCGTGCGTAGGTGCATCCACGATTTGCCTTAAGCGAAACTGGACCTATAAGACGCATAATTGTAAAAAGTGCCCAATGCAGTCAGCCTGTTTAAACGAGTAATCACAACACCTGAGCAAAGTGAGTGGTTAACGCTATGAGCGATGAATTCAGCATCTCCTGCTCTTCCTCCAATAATTTTAGCCTCTCCATGTCGTAGGAAACACTAATAAAATACGCAAATAATATATTTATACACAAGAAGCCCAACGATCGTTCAAGAGCATGACACCCCATTATACATAATACATAACTAATACACAACTAGACAGATAGCTACAAATGACTGGTACAAAATGTCAGGTCTGTAAAATTCTATGAGAATGGTATACATGCAAATACGCACTTCTCTAAACTGTCCACGTATTTGTATTCATCCCCAAAATCATTGTCCCCGTCATTAGCCCCAACAGGTGCCCATCTCTCGCCGGATGGCCTGTCACTTTCGTCGGAATTTTCAATTTCATCGTTCTCGCAGGGCTTGTGCTGTTCTGCACTCATTTCCTTATCGTCTACGATATCCGCTCGATCCTGAAAGAAAATCCCACGTAACATCGCAGCCATCCTTATTTCCATTCGACGAAACCCATACCACGGTCCCTTTGACGTTTCACTTACCATGGCTCTTTATATTTAGTATAACGCATCACAGCACCGAGGCTCGCACTTTTATCATGTTTAATCCATTAATTAACTTCTGCGCACGTGTACGACCGTGGACGTCACTGGTGTCGATTTCAGTACGATTCAAGGTGGTACCTCCATGTGCTGTATCTAACACCATGCCTCCTTGCACGGATAATCTCCAGAATGAAAATCATCCGACCAATGACGCAACTGCCTGGAAGGGAAAGGACGAATGGCTGCACCCTCAGAAGCGTGCCACAGTGAGAATACCAATAGTGACCAAGGACGCTTATCCAAAAGCTTGGAAGCAATGTCGTTAGAAATGGAGCATTAGCCACAGAAGAGTTTTTTTTTTATAAATAATAAAGCTGTAAGTTAGCTTCTTTCCGTCAATGTGTCAAATTATTCTAATTTCACACGCAAGTCTTCTGTCCTTTCTGTAGCGTTAGACATTCCCTACGTTCTTGCCGACGATCACAATGTGCAGAAATTAAACAGTGCGATGTTCATGAAGGATACAGTACGAGAAGTAGACGGAATAACCTACGTCTCTTGACATTTAGTGCCAATCGCTATTGTTGCCCTTTGTGTACTTAAGTGTCCACCTTTTCATGCCACAACGCGCATTATTGCATCGCGATGGTGCGGCAGGACATAACTCTTCCACGACCGGCACGGAAGAAACGGAATATCGGTGACTCGGTTGCCGAATGATTCTGAAAAGCAGGATAAAGCAATAATCCTCGCAAAGGCTATTGACATCGGCCAAGACGAGATTTAGTGCGTATCGTACGTAGGTCAATGTTCTCGGAGAATTGGTCCTGGAACGTTAGGTCTGGTAGCGAGATTATTCCATATTTTTGAAAGTATCACATGCAGACATCCTTTGGCCACTGGAATCCTAGGACTGTAATATTATTTTGTAAACAGCTATAAATGAAATGGGTAGCGCTTGGTGGCAGTGCGCCGCATGTTTAAGAGCACAGGAAGAAGATATCTGTGAATTGCAGCTGAATCACTGTAATCTTTACGACGTACCACCTGATGTGTTCATTTATGAAAGAACATTGGAAAAGTTATATCTTGATGCCAATAGGGTAACTTTCGATTTATAGCGATTTATCATTTTTCAATGTTATCTCGGATAGTTTGTAGACTCACGTAGAATTATATTGTAGATAAAAGATCTTCCGAGGCCACTATTCCAGTGCCATGAATTAAGAGTACTCTCGCTTAGTGATAATGAAGTCACTACGTTACCACCCGCCATAGCGTCACTGATAAACCTTGAGTATTTGGACCTTAGCAAGAATAGTCAGTATACGGACCACAAAGGATATTCCTCTACACCTTTTTTTTGAAATTTATTCCAGCAATATTTTAATCGCTGTTAAATATTTTAGGCATTAAGGAATTACCGGACAGTATAAAGGAATGTAAAAATCTTCGCTCTATAGATATCAGTGTAAATCCCTTTGAACGTTTCCCAGATGCTATTACGCATATTGTTGGTCTGCGGGAATTATATATAAACGATGCATACATTGAGTATTTACCTGCAAATTTCGGACGACTGTCAGCCTTGAGAACTCTCGAACTAAGAGAAAATAATATGATGACATTACCCAAGAGCATGAGTCGTTTAGTAAATTTGCAAAGGCTTGACATTGGTAACAATGACTTTACCGAATTAGTAAGCATTATTTTCTCAAACTGTGGAAAGTCTTAGGTAACTTTGAATTATATTTATGCTCTCATTTTTTCTCTTTTAGCCCGAGGTTGTTGGGGATTTAATTAATCTCACTGAATTGTGGATAGACGGTAATGATATTAGGCGTATACCGGTGAATATAGAACAGCTGTATCGTCTGAATCATTTTGACTGCACTATGAATGCGGTTCATGTAATTCCATCAGAGATACAGGGCTGGAGAGATATATCGATTATGAATCTTTCGTCTAATGAAATTTGCCAGTTACCAGACACTCTCTGCTATTTACGTACCATTGTGACACTTAAAGTTGACGACAATCAATTGAATGCACTGCCAAATGACATTGGTCAGATGTCAAGCTTAGAGGAGCTTATAGTTACTAAGAATTTCTTGGAATATCTACCTTCCTCGATAGGACTTTTGCGAAAATTACACTGCTTAAATGCAGACAATAACTATCTGAGATGCCTTCCGCCAGAGATTGGAAGTTGTACCGCATTGTCCCTGCTATCATTACAATCAAACCATCTAACAAGAGTTCCGCCAGAACTGGGCCATTTGTCCTCCTTAAGAGTACTTAATCTCGTAAATAACTGCATCAAATTCTTGCCTGTTTCTATGTTGAACTTAAGTAATCTGAAAGCATTATGGCTGAGCGACAATCAAAGTCAACCACTAGTGCCACTGCAACAGGAATTTAATTGTGATGAAGACATGATGGTATTGAGCTGTTTCATGCTACCTCAAAAGCCACGACAGGATATCGAACGTAAGCATACTGTTCTATTTAACTTTATTAGTGTCATTCCGCTCCAACTTCATTCATAATCATTATTTTACAATGTATACAATGTATTTCTGCCGCTAGTGGATAATGATCAGGAAGATGAGGAATGAAATGGTAATGTACAGATTAACGTACAAACATGTTGTGATTATACTTGAATATTATAAAAGTATTGTGATGTCTATATGTTGTTTGCGATGTAATTTGCATGCAAATATTCTACGATATAGTAATCGTATCTATGCATATCTTCTGCACAGATATGACGCAAGCTGTAGGGCCCATTTCAAGTTCAATAGTTGGTACAGGAAAGAGAATATGTTTTGCTGCTGAGGTAGAATCTGAGGTCCCCAGACAACTTCACAGAGCGCCAACTCCTTATCCCAAAGAATTGCGGAATCTTGCCAGGCATGCTCGCAATTTGCATCATCAATCTACACACGATCATCGAGTGAGTAAAAACTACTTTTTCCATACATACAACATAACTACTCAGGCCACTCATGCAGCGGTGTATCAAAAACAAAATTTTTATTATGTAATGTCTCAAACCTCCTGATTTAAAAAATGTATAGCATTCTGACTTATCTAAAGTTGGAAACACAAGAAGTATTAAATTAAACCTTACAGATACATTTAGAACAGGAGACCCTGATCAAAGAAGCTATTATTGCAAAAGCTACTACTACTCTGGATGTTACATCTGAATCTGGGACCTGTTTCTCACAAAGTTTTTTTAATAAGGTATTTTTTTTAAAGTAATGGGGAAAGGAATTTTCCGTTTAATTACTTATTTTATTTATTTATTTGATACACAAATTGAAATTCCAGAGTAATATGCATATTGAATTTTATTGATATCTTATATGAAAAGTGTGTGAAATATTTTTTTTTAAAACTGAAAGATTATTTATGTACCATGTTGTAACAATACTTTAACATTATTTATATCTCATATAGCTTAATATTCATTCCTCATATTTAAGATAAACATTTAATATCATATAATATATCTACCACACTGGTATGTTTATTTGGAAATCTTTGTAAGGTATTTCGTATCATGCATGTTCTGTAGGGTTCACATTCATCCCTCTCACCGTGCGATCGCCATGCACTGAAAGGTTGTAAAACAAACAGCCCCACTGAACCCGGAGCAGAGTACTCTATTTCAGAAGAATCTTCTGACGAAGCAAATAAGACAGTACTCGCAAAAGAAAAAAGTCCAGACATTCGTGAAGCTAAATACATTCGCAATCCCACGTCTGAATATCACGCTAAACCTCCCACCGTAGCAGATTATGTAAATTCTACCTGGAAGCCAGATGAATATTCCAAGGCAAATACAGCGAAAATCGTGGAATCCGATAAATTTACAGAACCTTATAAGAACATTCCGGATATGGTAGATAGCAAGTGTCTTGATCAGACAAATATCCAAGCGTCTAAAGTGAATGAGATTCCACCCGTTCCACCACCTTATCACATAGCAGCCGCATTTTCCAAAAAAGCTGCACTTTTTCAACAATTAAATCAATGTATGTTATCGATTCACGCTAGAAGCATTAATGATCTTTTGCAGCAACGAAACCTTTATGCCGCTTGTAGATTGAAAAAGCATTTCCAATGTTTATTATTCCAGTAAATCAACCGGATTCGAAAGTGGTCACCCCTTTGCAACCAGAATTAAACACATCAATTTCAGAGGACACGTTTCAAGAAAGTCCAACGCGAAACTTAGAAGGGAACGATGAGTTGTATAAAACGGAAGAGTACGTGCATTTGTCCAATGAAAAAATTCAACTGAATACGGCAGAGATATCGAGCAGTTTGGTGAATAACGGGCAGAAGCATTCTTTAGACACCATGGATCATGCTTATATCACGCAAGGAAATTCGGCTGACTCCGAGCACGCATTTGAATCTGATCGTTGCTTCAAGCCAAGTAGAATTCCAATATTGAAGACAAAGCACTTAGATAATATCAATAGCGCTTCGAGTACGGATTTGTCGACTAAATGTACAAACGCTTCCGCTGAGGATTATGAGACTTTGAAGGTATTAAATGCTTCCTGCATACCCACATCGCCGATCACGGGTAAAAAGTACCGTAGCCCGCTCTCTACGCAGCCTAAACTATTTGATCGTTCGAAGAAGATGACAAACGGGACTATATCAAACAACAATGTGTCTTGTGATAATTCGAAACCATTGAGCATTGCGCAGTTGTCGCTTTCTACGGATATGGCGATGAATCTGGAAAACAAAAATACGGATGTAAAAACCTCTTATGAACATGTAACATCGTCCGTTAAAAACTCGACAGACATTAAGAACGAGACAAATTCTGGTCGAAGTACACCCGTTTCGGTTAACAATAAGCTAATCAACGATATAAATGATGTTGATTTCAAAAAGTATCAGATCACGACAAACCAGGATGTAGGTTCAGAAAAAAAACCGCGGTTTAAGTGGATGTTTGGTCCTCATAAGAATGCTAATGTGGTAGGTATCTTGAATAACGTTAAACTTTGCTTTCCACCTCTTTTTGTGTAAACACATTCTGAGGGGACTATTTCATTTTAAAGCTACCCGTTCAAATAAGGAAAAATCCAGGGCTTGGCTTTAGCATAGCGGGTGGAGTAGCGGGAGCTGAAACCGTAGGTCTTCCCAAATTGCTTTTTAAGTATACAAAAAGACATATAGGCTAATATTGTACTCCATTCTCATATATTTCAGGGTATTATTGTAACAAAAGTAAATCCAGATGGGCCAGCTCAAGGTACACTTCGACCGGGGGACAAAATTTTGGAGGTAGATGGTATTGATTTTACTAAGTCCGATCACAATAATGCTGTTGCCGTTCTTCGAGCTACCGGTGCAGTGGTGTCTATGATGATTAGCCGCCATCAATGATTTTATATTATTGAAAATATCCTTTTTTAATGGTGGTCGTTTGCACATCAATCTGTGCAACCATGTCATGCACTTCAGACTGAATATTTTATATGTAGGTATTTTAACGTAGATATTCCATAGCTATGTCTACAAAGGGTATAGATCTCATACATCTCTGAAAAGGGAGATAACAAATTTAAGCTTATATTTGTGAGCTACCTTTTGGGTCAGATAGGCTTTTATTCCCTTTTGCACAAGGAATGGAAAAGGAACTTGAAATGTGATGTTTAAAAAACGGTCATAGTATGTCCTGTTCAAAGACTTTGTAACTTATTGTATGGGCCAATCTAGGCTATTTTGCCCCAAATAACTTAATGTAACAGATGTTAGTGAACGATTGGAGCGTTAGGTGTTTCCTTCGATACCTAAGTCCAGGACAGGTATGTATTTCCCTGTGGTTTCGCGGTATTAGTTAGACGGTTGATGTACGTCAACCTACTTGTTCTCCTTTTCGAGAGCTAACAATGTGCCAGAAACAAAATACTATTTATTAACCATATACATCAAGATAAAAAAAGCTATATATATATATATATATATTATGCATATATATTATATAAAGAAAATTTATCCCTCGTGGTTCAACAATGTTCCTACAGATATGATTACATGTTATACATTTGTCGTTGATTAACTCCTTTATAAATGTATATCAGTTTATCAACGACTATGTTGACGAAGATAATCTATATAACAAGCATGTCATTCGAATTTGCATTAGAAAATTCTGGTTATTTGTATTGATCCAAGACCAAATTATAGGAGATGATTAGCTCACAAAAAGGACATATTTTTTATTCCTTTTGTAATAAAAATTTATGCAAAGGAAATAACTAATCTTTCTGTAGGAATTTTGTTAACGTAAACCAAAAGAAAGAAAATATTCTTCTATGTGCCGTACTTTTATCAACAATGTTTACAATTGTCTTGTTGTTGCCAGTCATATGACGATTTATGGCTGATTATAAGTTAACAACTCGTGTGAATTTCTATATTTTTTGTTTAGTGTATCCCAGCTTATATGACATTTAAAAATATCCATAATAACGTTATACGAGGCAGCTTACAGAATTTTATTGATATTACTTTTTAATGAATTTTGTCTTATTTTCTGTGTAAACAGATATCAGTTTCAAAGATATCCATTGCAAATTTATGAAGCGTTAAAAGTAATAGGAAACTTCTTGTTGTGGTTGTGAACTAATGCAGCGTTTCAATTTCTTATTTACAAAACGAACAAATATATACCTTACGATAGATGTTTTTGATGGCATATATAGATCAAATATTTGCCACGTTATAATTTTTGTTATTGCAACTGTATTGACAAAATTTTTTACGTAAATCGTATAGCGCTGCGAACTTGACATTAAAGAAGGTTGTACGAAAAATACATAACAAAAACATAAGTTTATATCAAGATACAAGTTATTAGCATGCACTACGTATCCATTAATACCGCTGGGAACAAGCATGAATTTGATGGACAATTGATATACCATTTCTACCGAATCTACAAAGATTGTTTTCCGAAATAGCATATTATAATCCACACATTATTTATCAAAGCCTTACTACAAGCGTGTTTTCATTATCGTTAGGGATTCATTGAATATTGTTTCACAAATGATTATCTTCAATTATCATTATGAAAAAAAATCTCATGTTCTTGTTTAAAAGAGTAATTTATGTACATTGATACAAATAGTTTGGTATCAACTTTGAATGCATTCTTTTTACTATCTGTTTTCCTCACTCTACTATTTGCCTTTTAAAAAGTAATTAATTTATTTTTCCACAATAGATCGAATAGTTGATGTGCTGGCAGTTTAGTGTATTTGCCCGTTCCGTATTTTTTTTTAAAGAATAATTTGTACCAATACTTTCGTCTACAGTTGCAGTTACAGTAGTGTGTTGTTATAGTTGCAATGTGGTAGACCTACAATAGGAACATATATGCACGTGTGTGTTTGTTATGTGTGGCTTGATACTGTGTATAAACTATACGACTATTTAAGCTCTACATCTTTAGTTGTACCGCTGAACATGGTAAGCTTAGGACTTCCAAAAACCGCAGCATATTGCCAGAAAACGTATATATTTTCAGAGAAATCTCTTTCAACTATATTTTGCACATATTCAAGCGCGTAACTGAAACCCTGACTTTCGCAAAGCTATCTAAAACCACAGGCTAAATATATTGAATTATTCTGGAATACATAAAGCTTGTTAGTTAACGCATACTCATACATAAGAATTTCAAGATTGTGAATTAAAGGCACAAGCGGCGTTCGCCGATGTAAGATCAGTTTTATGTATTGCTCAAACGGGATTTTACATAGGGATATAGTTATCTACAAAGTATTCTTAGCGGTGACAATTGCGCGATTAACATATTCTTAATTTAAATAATACTCGTAAAAAAAAAAAGCTTCTAAGGAAATCGATTTATTTTCATTAATATGCTTTACATTAAGTACACATTAATTCTTTTCGTTTGAAGATCGCTTTATATTTATATTTTTAAGACAGCTATATTATGCCGGTAGTAATCTGTATACCTAGTCATATCTAAGGTTAACAAATTAAGTTTATTAAAGGCCAATAGCGTTTTTCACGAACCATTGTACAGACTTTGTATTAACTTCATCTTAATTGTTTTTATCGTTGATTCGGTAAACGAGAGCTATGATAAAGGTAACGATGAAATTACCATAGGCAATCGTATTTCTGCAAAATACTCTTACGTGTTTTATCATATGTATATTGATCATAAGCGTACAAAACCGTTTTTATGGACCGATAGCCATTAATTGTCGTGAGCGACATAAAATTCCTCCGTGTTGCGTTGAACTTGTGTAATTCCTTGCGTCTTCTTCGTGCGAGGCCGTCGATGCATTTCAGTTGTAGCACGCCGAATATTTCGATATTTTGTCATCGTGCAAGGCAAACAGATCGGTAGGGCGCATAAATTATATTTTGATTATTATAAAACTTTGGACCATGTGCACATATACACTCTTTTCTACTACTCTAATTACATACTAAACAGACTGACTACTTTTTGGATATATACTTAAGCGACGTTTAAGGCAACGGCATGATTGGGTCATATGTGTGCGTGATTGGTAATACAGTACGTGTAATAATATATAAATAACTAACGAGCACGTAATGGAATGAGAAAGCAATTAAGTGGTCGTACTTCGTCTCCTTCTTTATTTTGCTTTATGTACAAAAAGGCGTGACGATCGAGTCGAAGGAAGCCCTTTACAAGTACACTTAACTCTATCCAATCCACCGTGAATAATGATCCTTTGCTCGTGACGCACCGATCCGGTACAGCCACTTCATTACTGTATATAAATGGTACAACCTCCGTTTAAACCGAATGTATGGATTTTGTAATAGATCGATGTACAAAAATGCTCACTTTCGATCGTGCACCCACGTATCAATGATTATACGTTTCAAATGTCGGCAAGCGATGTTTTAGCTTTGCCGAGAGAGAAAAGAAAAAAAAATCCTAGTTGGTTGTGCAGCAATAAATAAATTAATATTTACGTACAACAGGCTTCAGGACTTTATTGCGATTTACATTTTAAAATAATCCCCCCCCCCCCCCTCTCCCTCTCCTCCTCCGATTCGACGAGAGAGTAGGTCACGCTGCGGGCGCGTCTTCTGTTTCGACGCGACCCACATTCGTCCGCGATCGCGATGTATTTGCGAATGCGCCGATATTTGCGCGCGATAAATACGGTCATAAATAAAATAAGGTATAAAATCATCGACAGGCCTCGTGGGATATTTTAAACGCGACGTTCAGCAGGAAGTGCGCGCCGATGAGCGAATCGATCGGAGCGACGGTTATTACGATCGCGCAGCGGCACGTTCGATTCGTCGTGGCTGTTTTTTCTTTTTTCTTTTTTTTTTTTCGAGGCTCCTGTGCCCACGCACCGCTCAAGTTCGAAATCGAATTTTTATTTTTGCCTGGTATGCGGAAATGGTCGAGTACCCAGAATGCAACGCTCATGCACCCAATAACAAGTAAGCGGGATTCTCGACGTAGTATTTCCATACGTTGGAGTATCTGGCCATTGTGACACCGTCCACCACTCGATGATCGGCCGCCCAGCTCAACGAAACTATATTCGCCGCTATCACGCTCCCCTTGTCGTCGAATCGTGGCAGTTTTTGCATTCTCCCAATGGCGCCTATCACCACCTGCGGTGGTAGTATCACTGGTTTCGTGTACGTGCCGCCGATCTGTAATTGGTTCGTCACGATGATCGTTATTGGAGCCTTCGGATATTTTACGATAAAATGGTGTGATTGGAATTTTGCATAAGAGACTGTAATTTGGAGCAGAAGTTAAAGCCATAAAAGGGACAAATCTGAGAAAGTAGATGAGAGGAAACTCACGACGCCGATGTTGGACAGAGAGAAGGTAGTGTCGGTTAAATCGCTCAAAGGTATCGAGGCTTTCTTCCCGAGCTCCTGAAGCCTATTTAGCTCCTTGGCAATCTCGAAGACACTGAGATTCTGTACATTTTTTATGTTGGGTACTATCAGACCCTCGGGTGTATCCATAGCAATTCCAATATTGTGACATTCCAAAATCCGTATCGTTTGGTTTTCCTCGTCGAGCCAGGCATTTAATTCCGGATTTTTTTCCAAAGCCCTCGAAGCGGCCTTTATAAAGAACGGCATGAAGCTCAAAGAAATTCCCCGCTCCTTCAAGGAATCCTTCACTTCGTTCCTGTATTCCACCAATTTATTGACGTTGCACTCGTCGCTATACACAAAGTGCGGTATGCTCTGTAATTAATTGTGCATCGATATTAAGCGTCGGCTTTGACACTATTCGAGTAAGAAATTACAGTGGTCCTAGCTCTTCGACGCGATGTTTCTCCACATTAAACGTCGCAGAAATCGAAGCGACGAAGGGTCCCGGAATATGTGGAACGTGTCCCGCGGACATTCAAGAATATTTTACCCGATACGTATCATGGAAATTTTGTAGGACACTCCATCAAGCCGCGTGTCATTCCCAGTTTCGTGCTTCAATCGTCAACTCAACGCCGTGCGCGCGACAATTTCCTCCGACCGTGAAAATAAATTAACCGATTGATACCTGCCGTCGAAATCCTTGCACGTCAGCGCGGTGATTAATGTCTGCTCATTGGTCGCAATGCGAAATGGCTAATCAATTTTCTAATCCGACACAAACCGCTGTTTCTCGAACCGTTTTCCCTCTACGTTTTCTACACTTCGCAACCTGGCTTCCCTGTTTTCCTTTGCTAATAAATTACACCCGTCGAGATAGCGCACGCTTATTTGCATCTTTAATGTATAGTCCTCCTTAAGGAAAAGTTAATCGATGAAAATAGAGAGAGTTTGCTTACGAGAGACTGGGTCATCGTTTTCCACATATGCTTCTGGTAACCCTTCAGAACGACCTGCTTTTCCCCGGATCGTTTTTCCCTCGATTCCTCCTTCGCGACAGGACTCGAGAGTTTTTCCAGATACGCCAGTATGTCCTCCTTGAGGACCCTCCCGGCTTTGCCAGTAGCAGGGACGTTTTTTAAATTAATATTATTCTCCATGGCTATCCTCCTGACCGCGGGAGTGGCCAAGACCTTCTCCAAGTCGGCCTCGATAAATTGATCCCGATATTTCTCAGCCACTTCCTGCGCCTCGACCTTTTCCCCTCCGTCCTTCGAATTTTCTCGCACATCGCTGGCCCCTGATTCGACTTTCGTCGTTTCATTGCCATCGTCCAGCTCGATGTCCAGGAGAGTATCGCCTATCAGAGCAACGTCGTCCACCTTGTATCGCAAATTTTTAATCACCCCATCGTAACGACTCGTTATCGTCACCGAGGCCTTGTCGCTCTGCACCTCGCATATGTTGTCAAATTGGGCTACTCTATCGCCCGGATTAACGAACCTAATTTAAAAGCAAACCTTCCTTTATTATCCAATCGAATTCCCTTTGAAGGGCACCACCGGTATTCCGATGTACAAACAGGATTCTCCGCGAAGAGAAAATAGAGCGCGGGGGAACGACGCATTTATTTTCCATCGAGAAAGCATATTTCCCATGGTCTCGATTTATTTTAAAACCGATTCGATGAGCGGGAAATTGCTATTCCATTTGTAGGGGCAATATCGAATTGTTATGGTTATTGTATTATCATAACGGGCGGGCGAAACTTTTGCCGCATCGTTTATGAGCTTGATGGAAGCCGTTTAACGCCCGAGCGGCATTACCAGAGGCCGGAAAGCGATAGAAAAATTCGATTTGCCAAATCGGGTGAATAATTTTTAAACGCAAAAAACCGGGCTCTCCGGCGCGGTAACGAGAGATTCATCACTGTACATACCATTCTTTCACCGTGACGTCTCGAATCCCTTCTCCGATATCCGATAGTTTATACGGTACAACTGCACCGCGCCGAATGGAGCTGCTGGAGAGGAATCGACATTTTGGGTCGCATGCCTTCCTACCCTATATAATCAAGTATTTACAGTGGAAACACAGGGCCTCGCAAGGAGCGCCTCCAATATTAATCCCATCGAGAAATAATCCCCCGGAACTCCTTCCTCGACCTTGTATCTTGAACGATCGCGAGAAAAAAATTGGCCTCGATGCTCGATAGAAACTCGATCGGATAAGCGGCGCGGTTTCGAAGGCAGTTTTTCCTCGCGAGACGCGCTAAGCGGACCTGCGTCGCTCGACGTCTTTCGAAGTGTCGTCCTCGCGAAAACCGATCGAAGAACCATGAGCATCGCCGCGAGAAGTAAGGAATCGTGTCGCCCTTGGAACTATCCTGAGGATCGCGAAGGGCGAATATCGGATGGATCGTTAATCGAGGATAATCGTTTCAGGTTTCGAGGCGCTGGTCATCATGGCCATCGGCGAGAGCGTCGACGTGACAGGTATTTTTACGCGTAAGCTGGATGTAACGAACGTGCACTCTGCCTTTAGTCAAGGCGAAATTACATAAAGCGCGTAGAGCCGTCGAATGGCCGCGAAGTGCGCCATCGGTTATTTCCTCGAGAAAGGTCGGCCGAATATAATAACATTTGGCCAATCGTGGGATTCGCGCGCGATATCGTACAAGTGATGGCGAGCCTGTTGCGCGCACGGACGTTTTCCTGGCACTCAAATGATTCGCGAATGACGTTAGTAAAAGTGATGAAATATGAACCGATTTCATAAACATCAGTACGCCTATTACGATTGTTGTACGATTATATGATGACATAGAAGTTGAATTCTCGATATTATCCGTTAAGACTTTATCCGAAATTCCATGTTAATTTTTTAGCTTGTTTCAATAAAGCTTGTCGAATCTTCATTTTTTTTTTTCATTTTTAACGTCCAATAATCCAGCAAATCTATAAACTCGAATTCCAGAAATTTTAGTACGTGTACGATAAAAGGTTCGCCGCCACTGTTTTATACAACATCGACGAGCGATCGACTGCGCGCAATACGTCGTCCGTGGCTTTGCACAGGGAGAAAAACTGGCGATGAACATTCGAATGGATCTTTACCCATGCCAGAGCTATTTTTTAATCGCGTACGTCCCTTCTGGACGATTTGGAGCACTGTTTGCCGGGCAAACAAAGGCGGTCCAGATCGGCCCGGCCGCTTTTTCGAGAAAGGTTGACGAACCGATATATCGACTTCGACAATCGCGTCAAAGTGAAAAAAAAAAAAACGAAGAACCACAGCATCGAAGCAAAGATTTATCCCGCGAATTCGCAGCCTGACATATTCTCCTCTTCTCCTACGATCGCTACAAACCATCGCGTCCACGCTCGACGATTAGCTCGGTTTAAAGGACCCTTCCATCGCGGAGTTGTTACATATATCGTTATTCACGGTTCGACGTCCACCGCCGCGGAACCGGTTGTCGAGGCTAATTAAACCGCTCGCAACTCGTCGCTGTGTTCGTAGCGTCCTCTAACGTTCGCGCCGTACCAGCTGTTCGCGGCACGTGGACCTTTTAAAGAACCGACAGCACGTGGCACTCTTTTTCCATTTTCCTAGTCCCTCCTGCCTCGATACTAGGTCACGCGTCCCTCATTAACATGCACGTAGCATCGCCAAGTGAACGATTACTTTCGAAGGTTATGTCGCGATCGACTCGGGGAAAGCTACGTTAGGACGGTTTATACCTTACCAGTCGCGCTATCGCGGCGAGCCTCCAAGGAAAAGCCATCGGCAAACAGTGATAATCGGTGCCCTCACCAGACGCGATTACTTATTTTCCACGGTACGGCGGCGGTTAACCGCTGGTGGAGGAAGGAATTATGGCGTGGCACGTTCGAGTGGTCGCCGCTTGTTGTTATCGTCCACGCTCCCGCGATATCGAACTATATGTTTATTCACGAGGAATGATATTACGGCGCGGTGGGCCGAGGAGATTACGCAACGTGTCAGTGGCACCGATAAAACGCCGCGGATGCGGCCAGGAGGCGATAACGATCCTAAGACGACGTGGAGAGATTGATTCGGCATCGATTTCGGGATGGCGCCCGTCAAGCACGACAAGGGAAACGCGGGAAATGGGCTTTGGCGATTGAAAGACGCCAGTTCCGCGATCGAGCATCGCGTTTCTCGGGCGCTCGCATTTTGCCATCGGGATATTTCATTAGTTAATCGCTCGAGCATACGCTCCCTCTCTTCGTCACGTCTCCGCGTGTTTACATAATACCTCGCCCCGAGTGTTATGTGCCGACTCTTTGTCGATTTACTTTCTGCATTGCGAATGTATTTGCGGATATCTCGAGCGTCTCTTATGTATCGCGTACGAGATCCTTTCGATTCGAGGTTTATTTATTTGACAAATATTTTTCCTTGCGCGATCCTTATCGGCTTTATCGATACGATATCAGCTTTGTTCGGCGCTACAGGATTATTTTTAATTGCACAATTTCGTCCGTACGACGGTGCGAAAACGTTAAGCGCCGAGAACAAACGATGCTCTGAATATGTATTTAAAAGATAATTTTCGCGAGGAAGAGCGCGAAAAGATAACTGGCTGTTGGGTGGCGGAATACCCAAAAGTTATGTTGATTGCTGATTTAACAGATATTTCTATGGCCGTTAGTTGGCGAGAAAGAAAATGGTGGCTGCAGGGATTTATGCAGGTCGCGCATATTCCCACAGAGGTCATTCGGCATTTAAAGCGCTTTCGGCGAATATAAAAGCAATTTGGTATAATAACGGTTGAAAAATATCTGTGGATTTACTGTAGCGAGCCAAGCCTCTCTTGATTAAAAAAAAACAAAATCGTTTTGCGCGTAGATCAAAGTAGGAAAATAAATGGCAGCGTCCTTTAATCCACGAGCAGTCTTGAAATTACGATGGTATCCTCGCTTATTCGAATTATTATATATTCTCCATATAAATTTGTAATTTATTTCTATACGTACCTTATACACGCATCTTCTTCATACGATTCTTCGGTCCAGAATTACTGTTTACCTTCCAATAAACCGGCCAAACAAACCGAAAAATGGCCACTGAATATTAAAAGCCGAATGAGTTTAAACCGCATTGAAAGCCGGTTTAAACCGCGTCCTCTACCGTCGTTTAATTAAAACCTTGAATTCTGCCGTACACGTACGACTTCGGCGCTTATCTTTTTCTTCTTCCCCTTTTTTTCTTTTGATATGAAAAAAAAAATCTTTAATATCCCAGGCAAGCCGCCATGGCGACATCGTCGCTCGCGTTTGTAATTTAAAGGGAATTTCATTTCTCCGAAAGACATTATGCTCTGTTCTAATAAATTAAGCTTTAATGAAGCACACGTGGTCTATTTTTCGTTAATGGCCATCCTATTAGCTTTCAGGTAGCCCACACGGGTGCATTTAGAATATTAAAAGAGCTCTAATGCAGCTGCAAGTGCAAAGGGATTATCCCAGCACATACACACGCCGATCGATGCCGTGATAATTTCATTTTCGTTGCTCGGTTAATTTATCGGCCGCTAAAATTAGGTTACAATTCCATAAGTCATAAACCGTAAACCAAATGTGATGCTTACGTCACCGAATCTGCGATCTATTTGCGGACGCTCTTGTTATCATCGCGTCAAATGGCCAGAATTATTTACTATCGGGCTGTAATAATAACTTTCTCCCCCGATTCTGCAATTTAAATCTAGTTCGAGAGTCGGCTTGATAAATTTGCGGGCAGATAACCGTAATAAAGCGGACGATTTTGAAGTACGTAAAGGTTTGGGGAGAATCTCGGGCAAATGTGGCCCCGAGAGATAGCGATATCGTTGGTGCCGGTTTGACAGGGTAAATCTATTTCAATGCACAGTGTTATAATAAAAGATACAAATTCATCTTTTGTACGGTTATCCTGGATTTATAGCTCCATGATCAAGTATATTCATCTTCATTACTTTAACATTTATTACATTCCAACAGTCCGTCCTCAACAATAGTATAATTTACGAAAGTTCCAACAACTACTCAAACCATTCATATGTATATGTACTCCGGAACATCCGATCGAAGATTGCGAGACCAAAGATCCATCGGCAAAACGCGAGCGGTGAACTAATGAACGACGACTACGTTTAAAGTATAACTTCCGTCGAACCCATCTGACAAATTTGTCCTTCCTGTGTAATTTTGATCTTTCGTTAAAAATAATCCAAGCAAGAAAACGATAAACATTAATTCTCCTGGAATCGTAATCTTCGATCGGAACTGCACCTCCTCGACTATAATTTTCAATTAGCTAGAGGAAAATACGATCCCTACGAGTGCGACCGTTCGCTTCGAAATGAAAAACCACCTAATCGCGCGAAGTGTAACGCATAACAAGCTAAGGGAGGGGATGAAACGGAAGTAAACAAGTCGAATTTCGACATTTCTCTCGTTCCTCTCGGCGCTAATACTGCAACGTCGTTAGAGACTGAGATTTACGTTAGAACGATCGATCCGTTTATTGTCTACTGTCAATGGAAGAGTTTTGTTTCATACTCGTGCGATTACTGCGCCGAAGTGTATTATCGTCATTGGCGAGACGTTTGAACCAGCGCGCGCGCGGGGATCCAATTTGGAGATGCAAGGACGCCGTCCGTCATCCGATTTGGCGTTGTATCCTCGCACGCGAATCCTCCCTGGCCTTCGTAAGGTGCGGCACGAAAGCCTCGTGCGGGAGAAAATGTGGGACTCGATGGCAACGCGGAATCCAAACGAATGGAATGTGAATATTCCCCCTCCCCTTGAGTCGCCCCTCATCGAGGATCGCGAAGTATAATTAACGAAAGTCGATCGTACGAACGAACTAATTGCACTTGTGTCGCAAACGAATCCCTAGGTAATAATATCTTGGGAGCATCGAGGGTGAAGTGTACGATCGAGTTCGTCGTAAACCGCCGAGAGGCTCGATCCACGATTGATTTTAGACGACGTGCCCATTGACGGCCGCTTTGCGGATCTGGAAAGCCGTAAATATAGCGCGCCCGCGTTGAAATAACATTTGTTCGAGGCTCCGCCACGGGCTTTCTCTTCCTCGACGGTAAATCAGATTGGAAATAGAACTAGAGGATCGTACGAGGTTTGAAACACTTTAGGTTCCCGCTGGTGTACGAGTGTCTCGTAGGTGTGTACGCCCGTGCCACGCACGCACGTACTTCTGGCGCGTCTCCGTTTCGCATGCGGAATCGTATTATTTGCAGAGACAACATTAACGATAACAATAACGACGACAGCGATCGTGAAATCGATGATCCTGGTATATCCACGATGACTGAAACTGCGACCAAACGTGGTTAACGATACGGACACGTACCCCTCCATTGGGAATCGCGATAGAGAAATTAACATTTTTCTCGCTGCGCATCGCGCATGCGCAGCTCGCTGCGCTTACATTAATTTTCACGTGCATTACAGTGACTTTGGTTTATAGCCGGCGTACCTTAGTCTCGTAAGCTCGTTTACTTACGCACATCTTCAAGGTCACCTCGAAAGCTCGTCCCTCGTACTACCAACATCCTTAAGGTCCTTCGGCCCTTTTAGAGTTTAGCCAAACTTTCTCCCAGCGTCGTTCGACGACGTCGTCGCGCGATATTCGCGCGGCGATGCTAAACCTCCGTGATTTGGGTCAGGGTTTTTACTCGACTCTTCTACAAACTACTCGAATAAATATTCCCGCCGCGACGATCGTCCTCGATGCCTCGCGGATATCGGCCCTTTTCGGGCGCGTCGGATTCTTCCCGCACCACACTTTCTGCACTCCTTGCTATCGGCGGATTAACGTCCCCATTGCACTGGACAGTTTTTGCCCTACATACGCGAAGTTTTAGTCACGGCCACTCGGCGGAATCCTCTTTTTATTAGCTCGCATTTGCACTATTCACTCGCGGTCTTATCGGTTGGCCGTGCGCCAGGAGGACCGGGCTCTGAAATCTGAATTATGGCCCCGCTAAGGTAAGTCTATAGTTGTGCCACTTGCTCGTTATTAGTTTTAGCAGGCGTGTTCGATGCTAGAGAAATTTCAGTCACTCCTACGGATGTTTGTACCGCCGCTGTCAGGGCACTTTGCAGGGGCATGCTCTCGCTACCCATCTCGCAGCCGGTGTCTGAAACATCGAAATACGGGGAATAATACAGGGGATCGGAGTGCGCGCCGGCATTGTGCAGGAGGATCGGACGGATAATTAACCGGCACTTTGGATGAATTAATCATGGCGGGTTGAGATAGGAAGATATCAGTGCTCCCGCACGAAAATTCCTCCCTTTGAATCTAAGGATTAGCAGACTGAAAGTCGAGCGCCTCAATGGAAGCTCGCCTTATCTCTAACCGTCCACGAAGTGTACACTCGTTGATTTATACCACATCCGAACGTAGGATCCGATGGTATCAACGATACATGTTTACTCGTGTTTCCTCGAATCGGGCTGAATTAAAGAAATAGCGGGGATGAATCGCGAGGAAAACGATTCCATTGTAATCGGATGCACAAAGGGGGAGGGCCGTGGCAAAAGTCGTGGGATATTGAGTATCCCTAAGCTGTAGTCCTTTAATAATCGAGGAGTAATTAGAAACTGGTAATAATAGATTCCTGGCTCATCGATTCGCGCGGAAGGACCTTGAATTTGGCTTGCGTGAGATAGAAGCGTTATTTCATGCTCCAGCGGGCAACCTCTATGCGGCTTAAAGATTTCTACCAAAGCTTTTGCTTACCGGCGCTCGTAACGTCGACGGTCGATAATGCTAAGGAGCAATATTACGGTCCGAGCCACGGTCAGAAGCGGCGGCTGGCCGAGCCACGAGCCCCTCGATCCAAATATCCTAATTAACTCGCTAAAATTAACGACCGCCGGCTCGAACTTCGTTAAAAACACGCTCGAGGACAAAACGCTCCGACGGGCACGACGAGCTGCCGTTAATCCGCGAGGCGTGTAACGGGCTTGGGGGCCAGTTCATAATTTGGAATCGGAAGGACAATTCTGGCCGCCATTAGCGATCGCAACGTAATCCATCGTGATTGGACGGCGGCCCGCCGTGTAACCGGCCAGTAATTACGATGGACAGTAGTAATGGGGAGGGCCGATTTCCATACGGAAATTGTAGGACGCTAATGCCCCTGCCAACAATCGATGCGAGTATTAAGTATTATTGCCAGAAAATATTACCGTAATCTAACCGCGCGGCCGTTGGATCGCCAATATCCGCAGTTAAACACCCGTAGAATTTACTTTGGCCCGATGCAATTTCAATTCCAGCCCTCCGCCTGCCGCTATTGGCTCGTATAATCCGCGTTCGCAAATTCTTCCGTTTCCCGGCGCTGATTCGTTTGCTCGCCCCTGGCTCGGCCAATTTCGCGATACCGCGGGGAGCGTGAAAAATCGCGAGGCACGCCGACTTCTTGCCATTCCCTTCCTCGAGTTTAAACGAACTTAAGAGGGAATCCGTGGGGGAAATTCCACGCTCGCTGTGGCCACTCGCTTTGGGTTCGTTTGAAGTGAAAAATCGTCTGAGCTAAAGGGACGAGAGGGGGGGGGGATGGCAGGGCTAAGAGGCGGAAGGGCGGTCGTAAATTGATCCTCTCGATTGTGGATCGCGTGGTACGGAGGCCGCGCTGCTTCTGTTGAGCAGAGAAACCGCGAGTTATGTGTAAGACGCTGGCATCGCGCCGAGTTTACTCCTGTATTGTGCGATGCCTCATAATTTGCGATCGAGTCGAGGAATTCTGGTATTGTCGAGCTCTGTTGGCTTCCTCTCGATGCCCCTATGTGGAGCTCGAAAGAATGTCTTACACCTCCGCGCTTAACCCCGCAGCTACGTGCCATTTTATCGATATATCGAGATATACTAGAAAAATATACGAGCGTAAGACGATGGAAGGGGCTGGAATAAAGGGATGCACTTAATGGTACGCGTGGTACGATAAAGGGATGGAAATTCGATGGAAAAGTATCCTCGAAAAATTCGAAAATATTTCTCAGAAATTGCAGAGACGCCGTCCTGACAATTTTTGTATTTTTAGCATTAGAGCAGCACGTGTTCGTGATATTCCACGATATCTAACCTGTTCGCGACACGATGACCTCGCGGTCAGACGCGAAATCAGCTCTTTGTACCATATTTATATGCTCCCTCCTTTGAAATCCGCGAATAGCCCGTCCTTTTTTCCCTTTGGAAATAAAGGTACGCGTACACAATATAAAGAGTAAAGAAGGAACGGACCAGCCCCGCCGCTGGTTTCCTCCGCCTTGTCGCGCGCAACGTCAAAGGGAAAATCCAGAGGACGAAAATGTTGACCCGGTTAATATTATCATTCCCATTGTTGGGGCTCGTTACGAATAAAATCACAGGACCGCGATAACGCGTACGTAAATTTGCCCATGCACTTTGAAGGGCGGAAAAGTGGTAAGAAAACAGCGCGATAAAGCGTCGCCAAATGCAAATGTTGGCCTCGCAAGCATCATTATCCCTCTTGCTGACTACGCGTGGTGAATTATTACTATTTTATACTAACGTGCAGCTCGATAGACTTTCTTTTTTTTTTTGCATAAAGGACATGGATAACGTAAAGACTCACATTTGGTAACCGACGATGTCCCCGCGCTGCTGCCCTGCTTCTTGAACGTACCCATGAACACCTTCCCCCGAATGTTCTTGTCGGGGTGGAAGACGATTATGTACACCTTTGGCGAGTATAAGCACACGAGGGTGACCGAGGCGCTCAGGCTGATCGCCACGCAGAGCGTCGTGATTTGAGTCTCGTGCGCGTTGCCCGTGCCAAAGTAAATCGGCACGAATGCCAGCCAGATGATGCAGGTCGTGTACATGGTGAAGCCGATGAACTTGCTCTCGTTGAAGTTCTCCGGTATCTTGCGCGTCTTAACGGCGTAAATCGTGCAAATGAATATCAGGAGGGCGTTGTAGAGCTGGGAGATTAGGAAGCTCATGTCTTGGATGTTGCACTTCAGGATCACCTGCTTGCGATCCGGATAGAAGAATCTCGTGCCTGGGGGCTCGATGATCATCCACACCAACGTGAGGACCACCTGGAATGCAAACCGTTTCCCCTCTGAATCAACGTCTTTAAACGTCCGTTAAAGTCACGCGCCTCGAGTTTTTCTTTCTCGACTGTACGTTTCATCCATCGTGACATTTGTAGAAATTCTTTATACTCGCATATACTATATGCGGCTGTCATGTCGCGCTGATTTAATTGAAACCAATTTCAACTTCGGATACAATATCGAATTATTAATCTTAACACTGGAACTACCAGCAACTTTCTGGGCATATTTAGAACGCTACATGTACCTTTAAAAAAAGGGGAGAGTAAATGGAAATTTCAGTAAATCAAAATGATGATCTAAATACTACATAAAAATCATGGAAAGTCGAAAAAAATGCATCGTTATAGAGCACTACGATTTTTTAAAGAAAAGTCTCACCAGTCATTTAGACTGGTTTGGTAGTTCTAGTGTTAAAGAATCAATTACTAAAACACACTAAAACACACGTATCAGGGTATACACTAGAAAAATAACGAGAGAGAATATAAACACGTTCCCCAAAATCCCTAGATCCGAGCTTTCAAAAACCCATCGTCCATCGCAAGCATTGGAACACTTCAAAATCCATAATCCACGATATGCAGCCATACCTGAAACGCGATCAGAGCGGCTGCCACGCAAACCTGCGACGTCGGACTGATGTACCGAGGCCTGACAGCGGACCTCGAGGCCGAGTCGAAGATCCTGGCGATCCTGTTGGTCTTCGTCAGCAAGGCACCGTACACGGCGCTGAAGCTGACTCCGACACCGAACCTCTGCAGGATGCAAGTGACCGTGGTGGGCGTGGCCAGCAGCAGGAAGGTGTTCAGATAGCAGACCAAGACTCCGACCAGGAGAATAATGGTCAATTCCCGGCCCGATGCTCGCACAACGGGCGTGTCCCTGTGCTGAAAGAGCAAGCAGGCGACTGCCAGGGTCGCCAGGATTCCAAGGCACGAGATGACGGCCGGTGCGATCGCGAAGGCGCTGCTCCACTTGATGTGCTTTATGGGCAGCTGATAGCAGCCCCTCTTGTCGTCGTGGGGCCAATAGCCCGGCTTGCAGTCCATACAGGTGTACTCGTTGTAAACGAACTCGTATTCCTCGCACTGATCGCACACCCAGCAACAAGTGTCACCCTGTTGCTTCTTTATCATACCTGACTCGCAGGGCAGGGAGCACGCGGAGATCGGTATGTCCTTCGTGCCCCTGGACCAGACCAGCTCGTCCATGTGGATGTCCAAGAAGTTGAACCACTTGCCCACAACCTGAAGGAGGGGACAGAAAGCGCGTGTGTCGAGCGTGGTTCTCATTATGACTTCTACTCTCCGCTGTTCGACTATCTCGATCGTTCACATCGATCGACGTGGCTCTCGCCACATGGAACTATTTCCAAATCCCTCTACACTACCAAAACCAATGATGCATTTATGTCTACACATTCTCTCTCCTTATAGCGATGATCGAACCGCAGTTTGGTCGAGATTGTTTCCCCCCATTTTTCTTTCCGCATCGAGACTCGTGCCTCTCTCCAAATTGTGCCAATTCCCGATGTTCTCCCCGAAGGACGCGTTAATTGAGAACCCGGAGGGGGCGAGCGAGTTTGCATTCGGTGCTAGCGTGGAATACGCGGAAGGAACTCCTCGCGACTTTAATCTCGTTTATATTATATCGTACGTGCACGCAGATTATATTGTGTACCTGTGGGCGAATTTGCAGGGGTGGCAATCGCGCGGTGTGCGAAGGAAGGGAAAAACCTGGCGCGATTCTGCCTTTGAGCACGAAAAGTGAGCGTGACAAATCAACTACTTTTACATTCTCCCACTCGCACTGTTTTACGGATCGCTGCCAGGTGTACCTCCCCGTGCACACTCCTCGGCTTAGTATCGTACGATCCTTCGTTCAGCCCGGTCGTCCGGTTGCGTTTAAGCGCCTAGCAAAGATCGCGCCTTGTTTCGACCCTCGATTCGCCATTCGATGCTTCTCGATGCGCTTCCACGATGCGTTCTCGGAACCTTCAGGAAGCTCGCGTCGGTTAGAGGCTGGGAATAGCGTTTTAAAGCCGAGCGGCAGGAGAGGATTCAAGGTCGTAGGGTGGAGCCTGCCGTGACAAGGAGCGAAGCATCGATTGGACATACATTGGCGTCGCACATGCGGCGTCTTATAGAGGTATTTAGGAAACGTAAGATTTTGGGCTGGAGATAAAGCGTCGAGTTTATCGAAGGTCCTCGTTCGAAATAACAACTTCCTGCTCGAGCCATTATTTCCTCCAGCACTCTCACCCCCTCGACTCTTATAGTGGCCTCGTGTTTTCTGGATGGTACGGGGGTTGTGACGCTTAGTTCCACGCGAGAGGCAATTTTAGGGGGGAGCGTACATTGGTATACGGTTTTTCCCTTCGAGTTTTTCTAGGTACGCGACTACCCTCGACTTGATAGCCAACTGCAAGAAATGTGTCGCGCCGCGGGCAGTAAAACTCACGTGGCTTGATGGTCTCAAAGTTACCTGTTACGGAAGATAAAACTTATATTTCATAGCCCCGCACTGTAGCCCGAGTCTGGAACTGCAAAGCTGACGCGGTAAAGGTCACGGTGTAATTCATATCTGCCTCTATTTTAACGCTCGGGATGTAAACGGCGCGTAATGGCCTTTTATGATTTATTGCGCGAAATAAGGCGCTATCGAGAAATGGGCAGGATACGCGTATAAATTACATCCGACGAAGAAGGAAAAATATACGGGCGGAGAACCGCATGGGGTGTTTACGTAAGCGAGGCTTTTCCTTACCCCTCGCGAAGATGTGCAAGGAAAAAGGGTAGTAATGCGGGGAGCAATGCATCGTGTAAAAACTAGGTGAAAGTAAGGCGCGCAAATAAAGGCGTCCGTCAAAAACTCGCCAAAGTGTGAAAAAGCAGCGATAAAAAAAGATAGTTACACGTTATACGCTGATGAATATGAAACACGTTTACCATCTCTCGAGTCTTTAGCGTAACGACGCATACATCAATATGCATCGAAGAGTTAACAAAGAACGTTACTTGGGCGTCCTTGGCGAAATTACGGCAGGAATCGTTACCGATGCAATCCACCTGATAAAACATTGCGTAACCCCACAATTATTCCCCCAGAAACTGTAGGGCGATCGTTTCCCAAGATATCGTACCTCGTCGCGAATGCAATTCGCTAATCCCAAGGAACGGGACTTTAATTCCAATGGTAGGTTTCGCGAGGAAGTGGAAAGTTAAACTTTCGGAGTGGCGATTCGAGGAAATCGAATTAGGAGAAGTTTGTCTCCCCAAACGGCGCATTTCTCAGGTTCTAATTAAATGGCTGGGCGATGGGGAGGAGGAGGGAGGGGGGAAAAAAGTCAAAGATAGTTTTACTTACCCGATAGTGATATCCATTAGAGCCGTTGTGGCTTGACTTCCGGAAGTTGAGAATCTCGTACCTCGCAAGGCCGTCCCCGTGTTCGTCGAACTTCACCTCGCTACCGGCAGCGTCTGGAAAATTACTGAAAATTCTTAATTCCCGCCAGGCTTGAGGCCTGAAGTGGCACGTAATATCCTCGAGGTATACTCGAGGTGTACGCGAGCAACCTCCGAGTCGGGTTTCACCCTTTAACGTCTCGACTGGCACGACTCCTCTCGCGGATATCTCTCCTTTATCGTTGCTCGCGCAAAAATCTTCCAAGAACTTTCCCGGAATACTTCCTATCTCGCCTCTTCGTATCACCGCCTCGCGCGCGATGCATCAGCGCGCGCGACCGTTACAAAAGACAGGTATCACGACCGAGGAGCAATTACGGACAAATGAGCCGGGCGACACGAAAACCACAATGGCGTTTTCCGGAAGATTTAATAACGAATTCGTGTCGCCGGCTCCCCCAGGATTTTCCAGCGTTTTTGATGCCACCAGTTTACCCCGGCGTGTTTTACACGGAGGGGGGAAAAAGGAGGATCATTTTTTGCACGGCTCTCAGTTGCGTAACGTACCTTTGCCTCGACTATATTATATTCGAGTGCAGGGCCGTCTGCTCGAAAGGGGCTTTAATTAACATTTCGCGGACCGTGGCAGAGTTAACGATTGTTCGTACCTCTGTGCAATGGCGACCACTCCCATATTCGAAGTTATATTCCCCGCGCCACTCGCGGAGCACGGTCTCATACGGCCCTCCCATTTACGAGGGGAATATTTAAATAAACGCGCACGAACGTTCGTCCTCCATAAAAGCGCGGAGGGGCGCGCCTCGCCATCGTCGCTACGACGATCCGCCTTGAAATGACTCGTGAAACGTGCTCTCCGCCACAAACGACGACGTTGCTCCGCGGAATCTCGATACATTAGGCCGACGACGCTTAACCCCTTTTGGGTCATGGCCGACTTTCGAGGATAGGAACGAGCAGAAGGAGGAGAGTCCTTTCCGGGGACCGTTCCCTTACCCCAGGAAAAGTTCGACGCTAAAATGCACTTCAAACCTGTAACGCGCCTTTCGAACTCGACTCTACTCCGCCACTCTCTCGGCTTCGAGCGATCTTGAACTCGGCTCGAATTTTTGCCACGAGAGCGGGAGGACGATCCTAAGTCGGAGGCCCGTCGAGCTTCGTTCCCACGAGCTAATCGAAACTCCCCAAGCGCAGCGACGATTCGACGATGCTTTAATTCTCCGCGGTTTATTTCGCCCGCTTCGCGCCCACGAGCCTGCACTCGACTTCTCTTGGATCGAATGTAAAACTTGGGGTGTATAACGGGGTATACAGCTCCGGGGCGATCTGGAAGGACGATGGACGATCGAGGGGATTTCTTAAAGGCATATTCTCGATGGCCGGGGGCAAAGAATCAGCCGAGAGTTTATCGGATCACTTCCAGGATCCATTCAAAGCATCGACGACAAAGGACAGGGCGCCGGGCAGGGCAGCGAGGGGGTTAATGACGTGATTCGAGCCCCTGAAAGGGTTCTTTTAACAAACACAATTATGGAATTAAACGGCAATGGGCCGAAGGGAAAAAAATCGGCGCCTTTGTCCGGAACGATGAACCTCCCGCAGTGTCGCCCCTGGGGCTCCCCAAGGGCCTAAGGAACGCCTACGTCGGACGGATCTCGGTCGTAAAAGGGAGCCGGCCAAACCAGGCCGTTATTTCCTCGGTGCTTCGGCAGGATATCGCCTCTTGTACGTCCATGAAACTGATCGATAACGGTACCGCGGATGTGCCCGAACCAATTCGAGATATAACGTAAATAATCCATGCGCCCCTTTGCAGGCACGCTCGGGGAACGTGGAAAGAGAATCGAAGTAGCGCCCGGGGATGATAAATTCCGCATTATTTTTTGGACCGTCGGCCTCGATCCGATCTCTGCCTTTAACATAAACTTCCATCGCGCGTCGTCCTGATAAGGGAGGAAGAAAAAAAAAACAATGGCATTGGACTGTACATTCAGGATCGATACAGCACGATCCCCCGTGATACCCCCTTTTTCTCTTCTCCTCCTCCTCCCTCCTGCTCTCTCTCTCTCTCTTCCTCCTCTTTCTCTCTTACTCTTCCTGTCTTTCTATCCGTCTTTCTCTGTCTCTCTCTCTCTCTCTCTCTCTCTCCCCATCTCTCTCCCTCTCCCCTTTTCCCGGTCGCGTTCTCTCTTTCCCTTTCCGCCGCTAGGATCGTCGCGCTTTGCGAGGTAGGCGAGTTTTGTTTCGACACTTTTTAATGCCTCCGTCAACCCCTTTAGCGCAAAGATACGCGGTTAAAAACGCGTGGCCTGTCCCGTATTCTCCTTCCGGTTCGCCGGGCAGGAGGACAGAGCGAGTCGGATGGGCCCACGGTTTTCAATCTGTTGGCGATAGACGCGACGAGTATACTCGTCGCGAAGAGACGGATCTCTTTCGGGAGATATGTCGAGTGTGCGGGTCGCGACACGATAACAATGTGCTGCCCGTCGCGAGTATACTCGTCGCAGAGAAATGGCATCCGTTTAAGAGGATATTTTAAATAAGCGCGTCACGACATGGAAAAGCAGATCGTATTTTTTCCTGACGGATATACGCGACGTACGCAAGTGACAAGCGAAAAATCGC
Source organism: Ampulex compressa (assembly GCA_038496175.1). Lineage (NCBI taxonomy): Eukaryota > Metazoa > Arthropoda > Insecta > Hymenoptera > Ampulicidae > Ampulex > Ampulex compressa. The sequence goes on from JBCFXI010000980.1 coordinate 84,709, forward strand.
GGTGGGCACGCGGCTTTACTTTTAGTTCTGTGACGCGTATACTCGGAATGTATATATATATGTATATATATTCTCGAACTGCCATTTTCTTCGTGCTCGACTAACGGGTTAAACTCGAGAATGAACGGCCGAGCTGACGGAAAATACGCTTGGAACTCACAGTTTTAAGATAACTCCGTAAACGGTCTCGCGACGTTTCTCTTCCGCTCTGCGTAATATCGCTTAGATAGTGGGATTTGTGGCTTTACCGGGCAGCATCCCATTTTCTTGGAGAGATCCCGATCCTTTGACTGCACCGCACGAACGCTCTTTCTATCCCGCCAGGGAAATCGAACCGTTAACAAAATACGGTATTGCCATCGGCGTGGCGCATTAAGCCGAAAATCCGATGCGCCTGGCGAAAAGCATCGAGCCTCGCTCAAACGTGCTCGTCTTCGGGAAATACTATTTTTAGCCGTGCGCACTGTCGTCCCGATGAAAAATAATCGAGGAGCTGCGCGGCACACCTGAGCAACACCTCTGGATCTTGGAGCCGAAGGAATACGATGCTTCGATGCCGATTTGTACCTTTCAGAACTTCGATATAAATCTGTCGATACCACGAAACTTTTCGCATAACGTACCCGTCGGACTTTCAATATTTTGCCGTCTATCTCGAGCGTGTTTATCCTTAACCCTTCCTCCCTGAAGAACGCACACACGTACACACATATATATATATATATGTATATATATATACACACGTCCTTGGAAAATGGAGGCTTACGTACGGGGAACGTAATAAATTCACCACGTCGGATTCGCGAGAACGAATTTGTGAGCCAGGATAAGTACAGCGAGCTTCTTATGTTTCGACAGCAAATCGTATCACGGCTCACCCGCGATATTACGCTGCGAGGAGTTTAAGCGCGTTTGTCGCCTCCCGTCGGGCGCTGATCCTTCGACAAAACACGATATTGGCATTCGGCTGGTGAGCGAGCTTCGAAAAAATTTCATTAACGCCAAAAATGCCCGGCGACGGGGATCGATCCAGCATTTCTGGACCTATTGAATATCACCGTAAATCGGCGAGGCTGGAGGCCGTGCTGTATGAGGTAATATTGAATCTCGCATCGCGCCAGGAAACGAAAAGCGATATATGCGACGTGGCATATATATGAATACATACATACATACATATA
>JBCFXI010000981.1:0-85873 GCA_038496175.1 Ampulex compressa
CCCCCCTCTCCAGCTCCTTTCTCTCTGCGCGCGCACACGTATGTGAGTAAGTATGTACGTACGTATTTTATGTATGTATGTATGTATGTATATAAATCTAAAAATTTGTTACCGTAACCAAATGTCAAAAAATTCTTCACCGACGGCTTTGAAATTTTTACACAACATTGCATTTAGTTACAGGGGTCTTTATCTACTTATTGTATAAATTTTACATCTGTAATAGATAAAACATGCTTTTTATGAAAAATGAAGAACTGACCATTTTCGCTTTTCCAATTTTAGCATTCCATTTCAGCTTTTCCGATTGCATTGTTACTTAGAATTTTCATACATTTTTTTTTAATTTTAATTTGATTTAATTATTTCGTGTGGTATAGCGTTGAAATCGAGCTGTCGTGAAAGTATAGTGTTCATTTCGTGTTAATTGATTTACGTTTGCATTAAAATATTTTGTTTTGTTTTTTTTTTCCTTTTTTAATGTTTCGTAATTTTTTATGTTTTTGTTGTAACTTTTTTTCTTCTTTTTTAGTGCAATCGATCTGCTTCAGTTTATTCAAATAATGTCTTGCAGAAGATTAAACTTAGGTCGTTATATTCGTAGAGCAGAAACGGAGCGGAGAGTAATTAAAAATCAAATTGAAGAAGAACGGGCATCGGTGAACAAGCGAAAGGGACAAAGAAGGGTTCAAGTATACGCCACGGAAGCAACAGAGTGACGAGAAACCCGACTTCAAGATGCACGGTTGCACGCACGGCAAGCACGTTCTGCACCTTCAGATTTGCTTCGTTCTCAATAGAATGACCGAGGCAGGCTTAGAGTGACCGATAGACGCCAACGAGAATTGACATTCATTGGTGATGATCAATCGGCAGTTTTCCACCTCCGTTCGAGACTGTATCAAATCATCTTTACGAAAAATACTCTTTTGGATTAAAATAATACACTTTTGTAAAAGGGGTAATTTCTCAGGTTTCCATAATTATATGTGATGGCAGGCGGAACAGAGAGGTGTAAGGCGAGGATGTAATGTTGCAATGAGCTTTCTTGCAGTATAATAAATTATGTACTAACTGTAAAGTAGTCCTAGCATATTTTCTACTCACTCTATTTTATGTGTATTTCTTATCTTTTTACCTTTCTACCTTTACTTTCTGTGATGTACACCGGCCCCGTGCTTATTCAAAGAGGAAAGAGACCAAGAGAAAAAGAAGCGAAATAACTAATGACCGCGCGAGAACGTCGAGGGGCCCAGAATAATCTAACAATAGATACTTTGCAAAGGATTAGGAAACAAAACGCTAGCCGGTGAACCACAGCAATGGGCTACCGGAATCCTACGCGCCAAATACCTTTGTCGGTAGATAACGGGCAGCCGTCAAACGTCCTCGATAAACAAAGCAACTAATAAAATGTCCGCATTAAACAATTTCTCTGGCTAGAGAGGGGGTAGCCCACGGAAGGATTCCCGGTTATATAAGGGAGTTTTTTGGGAGCGCGCGTACACTACAATTCGAGTTTTCACTACGGCTAGACGCGACAGTCTCGATCTCCCTGCGCTTAAGTTTTAACTAGTAAGATACATTTATATATTTCTGTTAAATTCATTTTAACTTTAATTCTGTCTAACGAATTTCGAAGGATACAGAAACCTAAGATATGCTCGAGTTTTCTGACGCGCATGAAATTTGCGTATTGGCGTGTAACGTTTACTTGTTACAACGCCTTTAACGGTTTTGGACTCACTTCTACACACGCTCAATCACACGCCGCACCACAATCCGGTACGTCTCTCTTTTGCACCTGTTAACTCGCGCCTCTCGGTCTCGAATGCCACCTTTCAGCCTCCCACGACCGCTCGAAGAGCACACCTCCCTCCCCCACCCTTTGCATGAAGTTGTGACGAAAAGTGTGATACATGGACATTGCGATACGTTGAATCCAAATTCACCGTACATGAAGGGCAGAAAATGCTTTAAGCGATACTCTCAAACGATAGTATCCAACACAGTTACGGGAAACGATGAATGTCCTTTATGCAGGAGAACAACAGAAGATGGCGGTAAATAAGCAACCATACAAATGCAAAACGGTGATATCGAAGCAGATAACCGATGGGTTGTCCCAATGGAACCCTGTAACTTCACTAATTTGATTAAATACATTCGTAAGCACGTAAATAACCGCATCGACACGACAGTTTATGGCGTGTGATCAGAAAGAAGTGATGGGAATGCACATATCGATGAAAACACACAATATCGGGGTGGAAGATATACGAGCAGCAATCATGCTGTATGGCGAATTCTTTCATTTTCTATACATAAATCAAGTTCAGCCATTGTTTACTTAGCAGTACATCTAGAAAATGGGCAACGCGTTTATTTTACGGATACAAATGCGCAACAAATAGTCCTAAATCCATTGGCTATAACTTTAACTGCTTTCTTCATGTTATGACAAAATGGTGTATTTGCGTAAGCACTGCTGTATTCGAATGTGCTCATATATTACACATGGAATGCAAGTACAAGGTCATTTGGATGTTGCAAACGTGGAAAATGAGTGGACGGACAATCTGGCATATTTAAAGAAACAGCTATAGACAGACTCTTCATCGTACATCCCAATCAAGACGACTGCTTCTTTCGTAATACGCTGTTGATAAATGTGCCCGGTTGAATGTCTTTCCAGGAATTAAGAATTGTCAATGGCGTTATACATGCCATTTTCCGCAGTGCATATCGAGCTCTGAATTTATTTGAGAATAACTGACACTGGGATGTGCGAATTAATAATGTTTGCAACACGTCACATTCAAATAAAATCTTTGCATTGTTTGCAATCATATTGACCGCCTGCTCTCCAACCGCCTTCACCTCGAACAGAATTATGGGAGAAATATAAGTTGTACATGGCTGAAAATATTTTCCGTCGAATACGCAAAAAAATTCAAATATGAACATGTATTACTGTTTATCGATAGCCGGGATTTTTGACGAATCCGCGAGTTGTCTTGTTGGGACTATAATAGGGCGGGAGAGTAAGGGCGAACTCAGGTGCATACAATATTACAATTTAATTATCAAACCAGGGTCGTACACTCACAAACAGTCACGATAATGCATGGAAATCAAACGATAGCGCGATGCAGTCGCGGACTTCGCTATGTTCTTATACGGGAAAAAAAAGCGCGACACCGTCGCGGACACTACTCACCGGAGAAGAATTTAAACGCTCGTAACATTGACTTGAGCGAAATATATTTAAAGAAATGAAAGAAAACGTTAATAATCGCTAGAGTCTCGCCGAGACGCAGACTCGGTAACTTTCCACCCTGTTCTCCTCTCGCGTGCCTTCTTCTTCTCTTCCAGAGGCATCCTCGTCACCTATTTATGTACATTATTGGCCACGAAGTTGTTACCCTTCACAACAAAATGCGGGGCGAGCAATTGCCGGATTCTATCGGCGATCCATGGAAACGCATGTACCCGCAATTTATTGGCTGTTACTTATACAATAGGTCTAAGTTTTTATTGTGAAATTCCGTATCGGCGAGCAATATAACTCTGTTCACCATGGATCTCATCACGTCTATTTTTGAGGACAGATGATGGTGCGAGGAGAAGTCTATTGAGTTGTTCAGAAAGTAATTTCGTTTTTTCCTGACAGAGGATTTAATCGTATTTTTTCGTACCCAACTTTACACTTAAGCCGCGTAATCATTACATGTTTTGAGAGTTGATATAGCAAGACTTGTGTGCAAGAAAGTCCAATTGATTCTACCTAGTAGTTTTTGGTCGATGCCCTTTTAAATATAGGGAGCACAAAGTAGTATTTTCGTCATATTCTACTTTTTTACTATAGAACAGGTAAAAATGCTGTTCAAGTAAGAAATTAACCGATGTGTATGGAGGTGTATTGACAGTACGCCAGTGCCAGAACTGGTGTACAAAATTTCGATATGACAATTTTGACGTCGAAGATACACAGACGGACCCATTAATTTGTTTCGCGACCCCTCAAGGGGGGCAAGGAGAAGCTAGAATACGATCGTGGCGGTGTCAGGCGGCTGGGGCCAATCGGCCCAGATTTATAGACTTTGTGATCGACACGCGCGCTATTTACAAACTGCGCAGGAATGTATGATTATAGTTTTTACAATACACATTGACATATTTAATTGTATTATTCATAGAAACGTGGAAATACAACATTATAAACCCTAATATAACTTATTGATGGTCTAAGAAGGTGGGAAAAGAATGAAATATCTTTTAAGATTGGAAAAATGTTCTTCAAGAAAAAACTTTTGCATCAGAATTATTACAGGTAATGATTTTTGGTCCGGTCACTGCAAAATTTTTTTGGGACGGTAAAACCTATACTTCAAATGAGGAGGTCAAAAATCATCTGGATCAGTTTTTTGGCAGAAAAGAGCAAAAATTTTATGAGCGTGGGATCATGCTACTGCCAGAAAGATGGCAAAAGTATTGGACCTCAATGGCCAATACATAATTTAATAAAATGTTTAATCGTTATACGAAAACTCTTTCATTTTCACAAAAAAAAACGAAATTACTTTTTGTACAACCAAATAAATATCATCTTCTAAAGATGGGTTTGTAATATCGGTTGAAGCCGAGCGCACTGTTCTCCCTGCGCATAATCGTTATATCTAAGAAATTAATCTGAGCTTGTTGTTCTATTTCGATAGTAAATTGTTTAGAGAGAAGAGAAGAAATTGTTTAGAGAAATTGTTTAAGAGGGAATTGTATGAATTGAAGTGAGCCAGAGTGGTTTGTATTGATTTTGAAGATATGCAAGTGATTATATTGTCTACAAAATAGAAATAGAAGGGAGGATGGAATGAAAGTTTTCTGAGGATAGCTGTCTTTAGATCGTTCATCACTATATCAGTTAATACTGGGGATAGTGGTGAACCCATACGTGAACGGTACGTTTATTTGTAATAGGTCTTATTAAATTTAAAGTATGTAAAATGCAGTATTAATTCTGTTGCTTGTATGAATTCTTTTTTTGTTGTTTTTGTGTCTCTTAATTCGGTTCTATCTGAGGTGTATTGCATTTATTGTTAAATTTAATAGGGATGTTAGTAAATAGTCATGCATCGTCGAAGGAGATTATGGAAAAATTAGTAGATGTTTTTATGTTTTTTAATTTTTATTTTAATAGATAAGATCAAAACCGTTAGTTATATGGCTGTGTGGTCTGTTTAAGTTATCGTACATCATGTTATGTAGAGATGAAGATAGTCTATAGAAAGAGGAATCAATTGAGTTTACAATGATGCGTATGAATCTTAAGGAGACCATATGCTCTCGGAATGGACGGATCTGAAATGTGTAGGTAGCAGGAATTAGTGATGTCAATTATACCCTTTTGTGTCCACCTATTTACTACGATTTTTAATTATGCATTCATGGAAGATAAGGGATTTTTATATATTTGTGTCTTTAAGAGAAGCCTGCATCTTGTTGATGTAAACATTTGAATTGAGCGCCACTGTGATATTTTTTGTCAGCGCGCGTAAAGAAGATGTGAGGATTCACTTTAAGAAAGGTGTTAAAGGCAGATGTATGAAGAGACAACATCTGTAGTGAGGACTAAAGAAGGGATGACAGGATGCTTTCAAATAAGAAAAAGAGTAAAGCAGGGATACGTGCTGAGCCTATTACTGTTAAGTATATATATGGCGGATGTCGCGTCACTACGCTCATGGAAGATGGGAAGCGGGCCTTAAAGCGCCGTGAGTTGTCTCCCCGACTGTGAAAAGGACAAGAGGGCGGGAGAGGTTCGCGCGAAAGCGACGAAAAAGCAAAACATGTGCACCTTCGACGCTTTAGCTCGGCTTCGCCGCCAAAAAGCGCGAGGTCAACAGGCAGTAGCCTTAGACTAGCGAAAGTGAATGGACGGTCCGAGCAACAGCCAGTTGTGGCACTGTTTCACCTAACCGTTACGCGGTGTCCAGGCGACTTGTTCCTATCACGGAAAATCAGGTTGCTCGCTTAGGGCAACTTTGTTGAAAGCGTGTGAGTTGTGCCACTGCTATTCATTGTAAAAGTGGCAAAAGCGTGTGGAGTGATCTCTTGCGAGGGAACGTTTGTGAACGCTCTGCGGTAAGCCATCCAAGATAGCGTCGGCCGCGGCGACCAACCAGTAACATAGCGTCGGCTGCAGCGATCAACCAGTAACATAGCGTCGGCCGCAGCGACCATCTAAGATAGCGTTGACTGCGGCGACCAACCAGTAACATAGCGTCAGCTGCAGCGACCCCCTGAAACATAGCGTCGGCCGCGCCGACCGTCTAAGATAGCGTCGGTTCCGCCGACTATCTTGTACGATAGCGTCAGTTCCGCCGACCATCTGGTGCGATAACGTCGGTTACGTGATCGGGTGCGCCGCCCAACATAAACCGACCAATTGTAAAGCAATAAAAAGGGTTTTTTATGCCGGTCTGGCTTTTTCCCTTAAATTGACGTGAGCTTATTTTTCTTCCATATACGGAAAAATTAATTGCTTAACTTAACTAGACTACCATGCCACTTAAGGTGTAGAGTCATAACAAAACAAAAGGTTTTGGCTCTGGTTATTTTTTTGTTTAAAATTCTGTTGGCGAAAGGGATATGGAATCGTTTCTTCAAAAACCCATCCAGTGTATTGACTATGAATGTTCGCAGGTTGACGGCAATGGGAGATTTTTGTTGGTGGTAGCGTAGTAAATCCTCAGTTGTTTTAATGATTTGAATGCAGAATTTTATTTTGGAGGAGTAATTCAAAGTTATGGGTGGGTAGAATTTTGGACCTAATTTTACAACATCAATGACATTGGTAGAGATGGCTTTGCTTGACAAATTAATAAACCAGTTGTGATTGGTTGTGTGTGCAGTAGTACTATCCGTTTCATTAATATGTAGGATCTCCATACTATAGATGTTCATTAAGGTGGATGCTCGTTGTGGGTCATGAAAATTATAAGCTGAGATATTTGTTAAACCATTGTTATCACTGTTGTTGGAATTCTTGTTATTCTTTTTATCATTATAGTTATGCGGAGATTGTGCAGGAGTTGGGAGAACAGTTCTACCAGGTATGTATGTATCTTCAGGGCCTGTGTCGATCATGTTTTAATAAAGAGTGAAGTTAAATTTTCTATTTAATCCTGATAGAATTTTTTGTTTTAGTATATTGTTATACTGACATTAGATATGAAAAAAAAAAAATGATGTATATGCCGGGGAACAAGTCTAATAATTGCAGACTTGAGAGACAATAAATTGTTGTGAGATTTGTTAATTACTCTACATATATCGCCTATTTCATATGAAAGAATACGATTTTTGAAAAAATTTAAGGCCATGTCGAATATGGTATGTGTTATACGTGCATGAAAAGATAAATTGTCCAAGCGTGCATTGAAGACATGTAACAGTAGTACGTCAGAAAACCTACATCTTAATACGTAGACTCTTTGAGCTTTAAGATGTATTGATTTTTTACTTAGTCTGATCCAATTACGCAAAAGTTAATGTATGGAAGGGTGGAAGTTGCTTCTGATGTGATCAAAGAATGAAGAATCAGTAGTGTGTATAGCGGATCACATCTTGGGACCATGTGTGGTCGCATAATTTGACATATTCCTCCTTTTCTTCTTGCTTAGATGAATTAGTAATATTAGAATCATGGTCTTATCGAGCAGGTTGTTGTACCAGGTGGCCAGGTAAAAAAACAATTCTTGTGCATTTTGACCATTTCAGCTCTAGTACAAACCCTCTTTAGGAATGTATTACAGGCTGAATATTACAAAAGGTACATTAATGTGGTATAATATTGATGCATAAAATATTGTAACGCTGGCTGAGAATGCTGCGTTATGCCAGCAGAGCGACGGTTGGCAACAGGGTTCGAGAAAGAGAGAGAGGGGGAGAGAGAGCCGACTTTGCGATTATCGGACGTGATCTTTACATTGTGCAAGATATACGATTATATATAAGTAAATTATCGCATTGTGATCGTTGTGTTCTGTTACGTTATGGAGTCATCAATAAGCACCTCTCCGGCGCAACAATATTTATGAGTGAAACCACAATTAATTATAAGGCTATTGAATTGAAAAGTGGATAACACTATGAATGAGGCAAAGATAATTTGAAGCATCGCTCGGGGTGGATAACACAATGATTTTGACAATTCCATCATTCTTGACCATAAACCTCAATATTTCACGAGACTGAGCTCTGAAATGATTCATATAAAAATCCAAGCAGACCCAATCAATTTACAAACTGATACAATCAACCTAAATTCCTCGTACAATAGTCTCCTTAAAAATCTAAAATAAAGTAATTTCTCCAACACATCCGTTCATTCTTACAATTCAATTTTCCTGCTAAAGTTAGTTCTCCATACTTTCTATTCTTCAATTTAATGATTTTGTACCTATAAATGTATTTGCTCGTTAATTTTGAAATAGACCTGGTAACAATCTCCTGATGACCTCTGTTCAAACTAGACTGTGAACGGTCATTCTGTATATTTGCAACTGTAAATAAAAAAAAATCTACATATTTTCCATATTTTTTCCATCAATAACTACACACATCTATCTGAACAACAAATTAACCAGGAGTCTCATAATACTTCTTCAAATGATTATGTAATATATAATCATCACGTTAGTTCATTATACAATTCAAAATTACATGTCATTTCCTCATTATGTTATCCACCCCGAGTTTTGCTTCAAATTATCTTAGCCTCATTCATAGCATTATCTACCTTTTAATTCTATAATCTATCATGATTTTACTTTGTTGGAATAATTCACTTTTTGGTTGAGGTGATTTAATTGATAAACTACGTATCTTTATCACTCTTAATAAAGAGATGTACAAAAGATCTTGTCACACTTCCACGTGCTCCCTTCTGGATCGAGAATTTTCAACTGTATATTCGTGCATCACTCGTTCAGATAATGTTCTACAGATGTCATTAAGTGTATCATATAACTTTGTCTTCTCGATTCTGTACTTTCTCGCTAATGTTTCAATAAAGGCTTCTTATGATAATGTCATTTTATGGTTTACATAATCATATTCAATGTCTCTTCCAAGATAGGTTCCGACTTCTCCCATATCTTTTATTCTAAATCTTTTTGAGAGTAAGATTTTAATATCTTTAATTTTGTTCTTGTCTCTACTACAAATCAGTGTCATCTACAAATATAATTATATAGTTTTTATTGTCTCCATCTATCTTGGAACATAAACAATAATCATAGTTACTTCTCTAAAATCCTAACTTTCTCAAAAACTCGTTTAAGCTCTCATACCATATTTGGGGACATTCTCTGAGCCCATACAATGCCTTTTCTAATTTGCAAACCTTTTCTATCCCATCTTCATAACCGCTAGGTTGTTTGACATAAATTTCTGAAATGGCCTTCCCGTTCAAGAACGTTGTTTCTACGTCCATTTGTTCGATAATCAAACTTTCTTGACAACAGCATGATAATAAGATTTTCAACGTTAGTGTTTTCACGACCGGTGAATATATATTGTTGCGCCGGGTGCCCGAGATCGGAGGGCCCGTTCCTGCTGCCTCCCCGATGACCAGACAAAGGAAGGTTGTTTATAATAAAAGAGTTGAACAAGACTTCGAGAGACGAAGACGCATTCTTAGGACTCTGCCATTTTCTGTACAATTATTATAGTTATTAAATAGTGTTTAACAAATATGAAACGTGGTCGTTCCTGCGCCCGTACCCCGAGTCGCAACAATATCTTCAACCACTTCCTTTTGCTGAAATCCTCTCACTACTAATCTAGCCTTAAACACTTATTCTGATTTTTTGATAAATATCCATTTAAGATTTAAAATTCATTGATTTTCTGGCCTATCAACTAAATGTCAAGTTTTATTATTATTTAAACTTTCTATTTCTTTGTTCATAGCTTCTTTCCAAGATTCGCAATCAGTACTATTTTTTGCTTTTTCAAAATTTTGGGGACCATCTGTACAACAAAAATTCACATAAATCAAATTATTATAGACTGCATTTCCAGTATTGTATCTCTGAGTTTGTTTCTTTTTTGTTGACGTTTTTAGTTCTTGTACTATTTCTTCTGAATTTTCTGACGTTCCTAAATAATCATTTGTATTTTCTGGTTCTACCTTGATTTCTCTCTCATTCTCTCCATTTACAGTTTTTCAGATGTAACTGTATTTTCATTCTTGTCTTCCCTAAATCCTATGCATTTTATATCCTCGTCAATTATATCTACATGTCTCGCAATGATTATTCTATTATTTATTGGAATCTTGTACCCTGCGTCACAGTAACCTAACAAAATTCCCAAATCTGCTTTTCTATCCTATTTAGACTTTCTCTTTTGTTCTGGCACACGTACAAAAATTCTACTACCGTGCAACTGTAAGTATTTTGCGTATGGTTTTTCTCCAAACAATATTTCAAAAGGTATCTTTTTATCAACTGTATTTGCCAGGATTCTATTTTTTAGATAGGCTGCTGCGCACACTATTTTAGGCTACAATTTATTTTGTACTTTTGCTTCAGCTAACAAATATCTTGACATATCATTATGGTCCTGTTATACCTTTCCACTGTCCCATTTAATTCATGTACATAGGGTGGGCACATATTCATTATTATTCCCTTTTCTCTACACAATTGAATAACATTTTTATTCATGTACTCCTTTCCATTATCACATCTTAATATCTTTATCCTTTTTTTTGTTAAGTTTTCCACAAGATGAATATAATCCATGAAATAGTTGTAAATTTTTGCTTTAGATTTGATGACATAAACTTTAGCTGCCTTACTGTAGTCATCAATAAATGTAAGAATATATTTTTCCCCATTCAAGCCCTCTGTCTTGTGTCGTTCATTTAAATTTGTGTGAATTATATCCAGAATTTCTCTGACTCCACTTCTATTATTTTCAAATGGAGCATTATGCATTTTATTCTCTATACAAACTTTACACTTCCTATACTCTGTTTCTATTTTCTTTGGTAAACCGTCTAATAATTGTTATTTACACAACACATTCAAATACTTAAAGTTTACATGGCCTAATATACAATGCCACTTCTCCTTCTAGGTTATTTCGTTATTGTTATCCCTACTTGCTATGTTTATCTGAGATTGATGTTTATCTCAGAAACTAGTTAATCTATATAACTTGCACTTTCTTCGCTATCGCTAAAAATCAATTATTTCTATCGGAAATTTTTTGCGTATTACTTTTTGATACAATTTTATTTCTTTTGGTTGCTTGTGAATAACTGATCAAATTTTGCCCCATTTCTTTAACATAATATTTACTTTTCAATGTTATCTGAACCTTTCTCAAATAAGCTTGAAATATGGTATCAACCTGTCTTATCTTTGTTGCTTTTAATTCTCTACCATCTTCTACCTTAACTAGAGTTGGTTTTTGTAATGTTTCAAATTTACTGAAGTATTTATCATTATTAATTATATGGTCAGTGTATCCGCTATCTAACAACCAATGAATTTGCCTATCTGATTTTACCTCACTATTAACTATGAGTCTCTATTGTTACACTGAAAGTTCTGTAACCGCTCTAGTGTTGGTCTTGTCCTCTTGTCTAACATCCGATTTGGCTGTTGCCTCGTCCTTGACTACCTTCATGTTCCGCTTACATCCCACGCTCCTCTTTGGTGCTGTCTATAATTCCAAGAGCTTCTGCCACTTGTTCCGGCTTGGCAACAATCTCTCTTCAAGTGTCCAACATTCCTGCAGATGTGACAAGCTTGATTCTTCCCATCTCAATTTGGTTTGGACTCAGCAGAAAATGCATTTGACTTCAAGCTTGATTTCACATCTCCTTTCCTTTTAAGTTCGAACATTTTAATTTTGTTTTTCACGTAGTCTGCTGTTTGATCTTCTTTTTTTTAGCATGTCAACAAAATCACCAGTGTAACTATACGTTGCAGGTAGAGTTCTCAACATAAAACTTTCCTTCTCTGTCATTTTTGCTCCTGCCGCCTTTAGTTGATTTACTGCCCATTTCAACTTGCTGAAAAATTTTGCTGCGTTACTGTAGTTATTTAATCTCAATTTCTCTAGTCTGTTTCTGCATAATATCTGTAGCACTGTAGATTCCCTTAAATATAATTCAGCAAATTTCTTTATAATGTCAAACGCAGTTTCTTTCTAACATCAGTTGCTTCGCCAATTACTCCAACGGAGCAACTAAAATTCAAAAGTTTCTTCTCGAAGAACATTTTTTCAATGTTTGAAGCTATTACCCTCATTTTCCATCTCCTTATACTGCCAATAACTTATATTTGGTTTCGTAATATCATATTCGCCAGTTTCTACGAACAATGCAACAATATATATCAATATGTATTACACCGGGCATGATTATACATTCCGGCACAATTTGTAACTCACGCGCATATCGAACGTAGAGTCGGTAAACCAGGTCCAGCCGGTCCCTGCCGCTTGGCACCCCCACGATCGTATTCCAGCTTCTCCTTGCCCCCCTTCAGGGGCCCCGGAACAAATTATTGATTCGGTGTGTACATCACATTTCTTCATTTTCAGAAACATAGTTATACGCTTCTTCCAACTGCCATAATCTTCACCGTCAAACATGGGGATCGTTATATCCGCCATCTTAGACATTTTCGACTCTTTCTTTTTCGTTATTCCTTTTCCCTTCCTTCAGAAACCATTTTCTACTACTATGTTGGTATAACTCACTTTTTGTTTGAGGTCATTGAATTAAGAAACTACATTTCTTTATTACTCTCAGCAAAGAGATGTAGGAAAGATCTTGTCACAGAAAAAGGTGTCTACATCATAAAAAGATACTTTAAGCGTTTAGTGGAATATGTATGGTATGATTTATTCTGAATTGTTAGAACCAAATCAACCATTAATGTAGATGTTTACAGTGAACAACTTTATCGTTTAAAATTAGAATTGATTAAAATATGCCTGCAATTGGAGAATACCAAGAAAGTTTCCCAAAAATGCACACGAACTTATGGACTGACCTGATACATGATTATTATCAGGCATTTATTATTCGATTTATGAAATGACAATCACCTATGCCTTAAATAATGCGTACATCTTTTTTATGTTTATACACGATGCAATACTCTATTGTAACAGATTCAGTACATCTCTACCTACTCATATTTTTGATCATTGGTTGATTTTTAAATTAACCTGTCCAGATTAGATTTACTTACTTGGTTTCTCTTATAGGTAAAGTTTTCCATCCTTGATCCCTATGGTGGTACAATCGTTTACGGAGTCATATTCTATTAGTTTACAATAGGTTGGTAGCACAAGCTATTGGTTATTTATCTATTTCACCTTCCCATTGTCTCCGGGCAGTTTGCTTCTTACCACCTCTCACACGAACATTGAGATATGTAACGTTTCTTCATCTAATTCATCACCGGTATGCTTAAACATTTTTTTAATAATTTCCTTTCCTTTCTGTATAATATTTCCATATCTTTCTTAGTTTATTAATGCTTTTTCTCCTTTCTGTCATTGTAAATGGTATTTCTTGCCGTGTTTCGGCGCATAGATGTACAGGAATTGTGAAATCTAGTTTTAAGGATGAACACGCACAGTGTGTGAAATATTGACATTTTTTAAACTGAAATCTCGTAAGCAACGGTGATGTAAAATATTTCGTTTTTCATTCTTATTATACTCTTGGTCAACAACCAGGTACAGTTTCTGTTCCATTATTTTACATTTTATTTAACTGATTGTTTCCTTTTTGTCTATCTGATCGATATATGTCAAAAATTTTGTCGATATACTTCAGCAAAGAGGCATTTACGATCAAATAATGCAAACTCTTAATAACGGGGTTAGAGAAATCTTATACTTAGATGCACCAGGAGGAACTGGTAAAGTATTCCTAATTAGATTTGTGGGGGATTGATTATGATTTTATTCTTTGTATGGATGGTTAGGTTCAAGTATTTTTTTCGCCAGCGACTTGTGTCGATACAGATGGATAGTTTATTACTATTGCCAAAATACAGTTTACACAATATATGTTTCTCTACACTAACTCCGCTCTGCTCTCTCCTTCGACTCTATACTCTAACTCTTTACTCTTTACTCTGTACTCTTTAACTCTCTGTTCTCTATTGCTCTCTTTACCCTACTGTTCTCTCTGACTCTTTATTCTCGACTCTTCTCTCTGACCCTTCTTTCTCGACTGCCCCATATATATTCTCTTAAGATTCTCCCTCTGCCAAATCATGCCCTTTCTCGTTAGCATCCTTGCACGCATCCCCTCTCGTTCATAGATGTTTTCACGCTCTGCGCTACGTGCATTCCTTTCAACCATGCGTCACTTAAAACCAAACCATGCACTGTCTATATTGCTCTTGTGTCGTCGCCTTATAGCCCAAACATTCTTCAGTGGGTCCACGCTCTTATAATCTACGGAATATTTATGTATTTTCACGCCGGACTATTTTCCCGTTCCCACAGATTGATTCTGGCAGCAATTTGATCCCAAAATAACATAGCCTTAGATCTTGCATTGCCCGGAGTAGCTGCGATAATGCTACCACGTGAAAGACCTGCTCATTCCACTTTGAAGTGACCATTGAACATGTAATTTATTGAAACTCCCGCGTACAACATTTCCAAAGCGTCTGGCAGGGGAAAAGTATTGTAGAAATGCAAACTTATTGTTTGGGATGAATGCTCAGTAGCGCATAAAATATCGCACGAGGCTCTTGATCAAACGCAAATTGCAAGATTTACGTAGAAACATCAGACCATTTGGGAATGTATTAATATTGCTTTCAGGAAATTTCAGGTACACGTTACCTGTGATTCCTCGATCCACACCCGCGAATGAAATAAATGCTTGCCTGAAATACACTACTTTGTAGTGACACGTAAAGACGTTCAAATTAACTACAAATATGCTTATGCAGCTGTAAAACGATCCATCACCTGAAACCTTTTGTTTCGAAACCTTTTGCATATTGAAAGGACTTGGAATTTTAAGACAATCCCAGGCAATCTGAGGCGCATTCACTTGCGTATCGAAAGCCCTGGAGAATCTGAACTTCTTAGTAACTGTTTTTCTGTAACAAGGATTAGCGGGAGGATTCCAAGTGCATTCGTTTGCGCATAGGAAATCCCGACAAGTCCCTTACACGTCCTGACTCGAATCGTTTTCGGAAAGCCTCAGCGCATTCACTTGCGTATCGGCGGCCCCCAAGCGTTTTAGTCAGTTTGATGAGTAAAGGTGATAGACGAAAGAATTTCAAGGTTAGACATGTTTATACCAAACTCGAGAAAGCAATAAAAACCTTTGTTATTAAAAAGAACCTCGGCGGTGTTGAAGAACCCAATTAATCTCCTGCATCCACTCCGGTACCTTTCCTCGAACAACCGCATCCCTACGGTGATTTCGTGCAAGAATTCACATCATCCCTCGAGAAGTTCGCCCAAAGATATTAAATAATTCGCCTCATCCCAGGGGAATGTCGCGTAGGCATGTTGCCTCCGAAAAACCGCGAATCTTCGTAATATAAATTGGTATAAAAATCGGTCCCGACGGTAGATCGTGACACCGTTTTGCAGATCTAAGGTGGAGAACCATGATGCTCTAACCAAAACATTTAAGGTATTCTCTATCCTCGGTAACGGGTACGAATCTTTTTTGTCACCTTGTTAAGTCGACGATAATCCATGCAGAAACGTGTGTTGCTATTCTTCATTTTCCTCGATTCCTCCTCGATTCCTTTATTACTCCTTGCCTTTTCATCTTTTCGATTAACTCCTGTACCTTCTCTTGGCGATGAATTGGTAGACGGCGAAAAGGTTGCTTAATGGGAGCACAGTCCCCAGTATTAATCCGATGCCTCGTAACGTCACATTTTCCAACCTATTTCGGGTTCTGAGCAAAGAGATCTTTAAATTCCAGAGGTAGACATCGAAACTTTTTACTCTGCTTTTCTGTTAAAGAACGAGTACACCTCTGGAAGAGTTCTTACAGGTGCTCAGGAAGGTCCTTCTCTACGCGAGTCGCTGTCTCCTGCCAGATACCTTTCTTGATAAAGTTGGTTTTTTCGTGATCCCTAATGTGCAGCTTTTCTTGAATAAAATTTAACTAACAGGAATGTTTCCACAGAAAATCTGTCTCGAGGTCATCCGTCATGTCAATGATGACGAATTCTGTCATTGTTACGATGTCCTCAACTCGAACCTCGAAGCACCATGTCCCAAGAATAGACAGTCTTTTGCTTGTTACTGAATACAGACTCAAAGCCGTCGTACCTGTCTCCGCCGCGCCAGGGATATTTTGGAACTGCTTAGCCTTCTTCGCTCTGAGGAGGTTCACCGTCGATCCTGTGTCGATCAAACCATTTTTTGTGCATGTCCTGCGATGAACCCTTCAATACTCGGACAGACCTTATTCAAAATTCTGCACGCGGCAAGAGTAGGGGAGCAAGAAGTCGACATATCCCCCTCTATGTCGGGTTCCTCCCGTTTCCCGTCCGCCTTTCTTGATTAGTTCTGGGTTGTTTATTTCCTTTCTTCGGACAATCCCGTCCGAAATGGTCTTCCTGCTGGTAAGTCCAGCACACCAGCGGTCGCTCCTCAACCGGGTCATTAACATTTCCCTTTATGTAACCTTTATTATTGTCCGTTCTGCTTCGCAAAACGCTCGGCCCGGCTCTCGCGAATCGCGCAACTTCGACGCGCAAGTCTCTTCAAGCATTCTACAGCCTCTATTTCCAACGCCTTAATTATTGCAGGTTTCATGAATAAGAAATCTCCTAGCCTTAGTTCCCTCTTAAATTCCTCATTTGCCAAGGCCGCGATAAATTGTGAGGTCACAAGTTTATCGCAAATTTTGAAAGGACAATCATTAAATTCAGTTCGCGCGAGCCTTTCAATCTCTGCCGCTAATTCCTGAATCGCTGCTGTTTATTGTTTTGAAACCTCTTGTAACTGAGATTCGCGAAATCCTTTATTCCGTAGCGAAATTCTAAAGCTACTGCGAGCTTTTCGTAATCATCGCGTTCTTCAGGAGTGAGCAGAACAAAAATATTTCGCGCAGAACCGTCCAACGCGGCGAAAAGCGCAGTCGCTCGTCTCGGCCCCTTCCAATTATTTATTTTGTAAATGGTATCGAATTGGATTTTATACACTTCCCAAGAAGTTTCTCCTTTATAAAGTGCAGGTTTCATAACGTACCCTAAATTAGTCATCGCTGCGGGCACCGCCTTTATCCGCGGTCGAGTCGTTCGCATCGTCGAAAGCTCCGTGGAAAGGTCAGGAGGCGGACCCACCTAGAAAACGGACGCGTCTCCGTTCTCAGCTCCGTGGTTGCTACCGTGATTAATGCTACCTAATATGGAATCAAATTTCTCCGCTGTAACCTGGGTACTCCTTTCTAACGCTTCAATCTTAGCCTCGGTTGTAACCCAACGGGTTACATTCTGACTAGTAGTATGGCGATCAGGCGATGGGACTAGGGAATACCTCTGTGTGGGTAACCGTCGAAAGAGGACACCCGGGAAACAGGAGGCAGAGAATACTGCGGGAACGATGTGAGCAGTGAGAGAAGAGAGGTGTTAAGAGCAGGAAGGAGTGTGGAACGTCTCATCGAAAGAAAAGGGCCCATCCACTTGCGTTGGGGAGTGACCCTCTGGCCTCCAGGCATACGAGGTACGACTTCGCCGAACCAGTGTACATATAAAAACCAAAGACGCGCAATCTTCTCGAGCGGTTCTATTTGGTCCCACGATAAAAGAGGAATCTCTCTCGTAGGCGTAAGTTTCCGTCATTATTAATTTGAGCATAGGTTTTAGAATTAACATTTTAGGGTTACTACAATAGTATAGTAAAAGTAGAAACGCAAAAAAATAATTCAATATCAAGCGTGATGTAATATAGTTTATGTTATTTTTTTTTCATTACACAAAAAGACGTATCCATATATGAATGATATAAAATGGATGAATGGATATAAAATATATATCCATATATTAAGTAGCCACGGGCTACACGGTCGTAGCTCGTGCGGCTGTAGAGGCAGCTTCCAACGTACTTTTCCCGCTTCCACCGAGCTTCCGAAAACGACGTTGCTCCATAAGCTGACCTGCCAATCAGTTTTGCAGACCCAAAAAGAGCTCTTCCAACGAAGGCTTAGTTCTCTTTTTCCCCGACAGAGTACGAGTCAATATCCTACTTGCGACACCAATGTTGCGTTCGGGAGTGCTCGCCCTTGATTCTATATTCTATAAGTGATTTGACACGGAACACCAACATAACGTTTAGGAAAAACACATCCGACCGCTTCCGCGCTTCCCCGATACTCTTCTTTAATAAACAGTGTTCTGCTGTTCTTTGGTTGCCGGGCGTTCGTAGGGGTAGACCTTCCATACACTAGCCCCCCCCCCCCCCTCGGTCGCAACAATATTTACACATTCTCGAGCCAGACTATGTTCACGTCCCCATATTATCCCGCATGTCATGCGATTAGTAAATGTGCATTTTGAGAAAAAGGTGGACGGTGGTAGAGGTTGTGAGAGAGAGAGAGAGTTTCAGTACTCCTCGATATATTCACAAAAGGAGGTATTGGATCAGTCTTTATTCGTAAGCCATCTTGACAAGATATATACCTGCAGACTTTGCACTCGCCATACGGTTCGTAATACTCTCCTGTTCAGTCATAAGATACCGTTTCTTAAAATCATAAAGACATTCTCCGAGGTGGAGCCTCTTGAAGCGGTGGAGTGGTAACTGCGCATTCGTCGAAATTGGACACTCAATGTGATTCCTCACTGAAAATAGTTACACGGGGGTGTTGTAATATTTTTGATTGATTCATTTACCCACTGGCCACAAAAAGGTGGGTAGGAATTTGAACCTAACGACTTTTGCCTCGCAACGCGGCGCTGAGTGCGATGAGCAGATCTATCGCGCATTTCTGTTAAATTTCTCTATGTACTGATGTTATTCTATTCTATCTTTTGTTATACATCTTTATGTTAAATAAAAGTTCTAGTGCGGTGTTATTCCAACCGTAAGCTTCCATTATTAATAACAAGATAGAATTGAGCTGCAGCTTACGCTTACAAGCTACATCGTTAAACATCGGCAGAAGTACATCAAAGGATACTTTTGAAACATACCCGTTATCAAAAAATTTGAAATCTGTGATTCGACAATTATGTCCTTTGATACGTACAACGAGAAAAAGTTTGTATTTTTACGTTATATGGATTCATCGACGAATCTGTGCAAATCAAAGCAGTCTATGACATTCCTGCTCTTTTTAACCGAATACACTGACGCGATGTGTAGAATATACAATGTAAAAGTGCCCTTCGTTTTTTACGTGTTCGAGACATTTTCAACGATAGGCAATGATCTATGCGGCTCAACGAATGCCAAATTTATCGTAATAGACCAAGTCACGTAACATTCGTTTTTTTTTTTTTAATGAAAATTTACCACTGCGCACCGAACTCTTGTTTTACTGTGTCAACGAAATTGGCGTATGAAGAGGAGGAAGAGGAGGAGGAGGAGGCGCAGGAAGAGTGGAAAAAAGGGAAGAAACAAAAAAGAGTATAAAATTTGGTAAAAGATATTTTTTATTCTTTCACTCTTTCGTTATAGACGATACGTTTGAATCGTTTGATGCGCGCATGTTATGCTCCACAGTTTTTTTGATCCTGAAAAAAAAGAAAATCACAGTTGTTTGTATTTTCTTATATATCCGTACTCCTTTAGATTAGATTTACTTTTACTTCTTTTTAAATTTACTTGCGGGGTTGGATAAGAATTGTTTTCTTGGGAGAAGATATGAATTGCTTTCTTTCTTCTTTCTCTTCTCCCCCCACTCTCTTTCTCTTTCCCTATTAACTTTAATGAGAAGAAAATATTTTTGGACACACTTTATTTGGAATGATTGAAAGAGAAAAGGAAAGCAAAAATACTTACGCTATTTCACTCGCCTTCTCGCTAAATTCAATTTAGATGTAGTCGCCTGGCAGACTCTTGACGTGTGATTTGCGCTTCTGCACGAACTCATACAGCTGTTGAAAATCTACTTGTTTTAGTAGATATACCTGTACTTACGACGGTGGGAATACCGTATACGAAGCTGTCACGTCCACGCATATTTTCGGATCAAAACACGTATTCCCTTTAGCGATTCGCGTTAACGATAATTCTTCACTCACCGGCATTTCACTTAGTTTCTCAAACAGTAACAAGTCATGTTGACTACTAAAGATTGCGTTCAATTTAGTGAGACTCATTGTTTTGGTGATACTGAGTGTTAATCTCCTACGCATGACGTGTCACTTTAGTGGTTTTCGCGGGGACCATCTCTGTGTACGACACGCCACTTTAGTGGCTTTTTCTGCTCATTCTCTATTTCGTTCTTTCCGAAAATGTATCAAATGTGTCATGGAATAAGATATTTTTTTTATCGTCTGCTTGAGGTGGCAATCTAGAATGCGTGTAGCTTACATAAGTTTGAAAAAAAGGTTGAGAAAAAAGGTTTTAAAATATGTTATACCTAATTGTATTATTTGTGACGGTATCTTTGGAGGGAACATATTGTCGGGAGGCGGGAGTAAGTTGGGCGACTTAGTCGATGTGTCCGGATTCGTTTATCCTGAACGAGCACAGCATTGTTAGATAATAAGCATAGTTTATTTACATAATGACTAGGCGGGACTTACAAGCTAGCGATTTTACGTTCTAGGCGGTTTACAAGCTAGGTAGCAGTTTTACAGGCTAAGCGCGATCTTATAGTCTACGCAGTCATACAAGCTTTAACCAGCCTCACAGATTAAACGTGAAAGTTGCCGCTAATCGGCTCGGTTGTACCGCCATTCGGTTACGGGGTATTCACTGCAGAAGGCGCAACAGGTCATTTGACGGGTCCAGTCGAGAGGTGAGGAAGACCAGCGCTCTCAGAACGGGGCGAGACGACCAAGGAGATGGTATTTTTCCGCATTCAGCGAATAAGTTGTCCTACGGGACCGTTGGAGGTATCGAGTAGTGGATTACAATCAACGCCTCGGTTAGGAACTGCCGCTAATACCTGTATGTTTCATTGGACGAATTCTATTTGGTACCGAACGTGCTGCGGCTGTTCCGTCGCCCCCCCTCCCCCCCATTGTTATTGCCACGGGTGCTAATGAATCGTGAGATAACCGGTCACGGCCAGGTCGCAGGTACTACCATGGTATCCATAGCTGGGTTGCGGGCGCCTGGTCGTGTGTGCGCATACATTGATTCCACCCTCCCTCCCCCGCCCCATTTAAGCTTATAGTTTGGGTGGGGACGTTTAGTTTGCTTATGTGCTTTTCTTTTATTGCGGGGGAAATGCTTTATGTGTACCCGGGTCCCTCCAGGGAAAGGCTTTAAATCATAAATTAAGGTATCCAGGTTGTTCGTGCTTTTTGTGGACGTTTGTACCTCGAGAGTCGCAGACGTCGCGGTTCTCCTCCCGGATATCCGAACTGCTTTTCGAGTCGAGATATCGCTTCGGGAAGATGGAAGCCCGACGAAACTCAAGCACGAAGCTTGGCGCCGCGCTACTGGCCTAGACTATCGTGATTGTCGCTTACGCCTAAGGAACACGTACACTCTTCGCTACAAAATTAATCGCGCGAACCACTAGTTAGGGTGTCAATGGAATCTGGCCTTTTTTCGGTATAACAATTGGCTTTGTTACACCTTGTTTCACGGATCGAGATGTTCGAGAATGTTGAGTAGAGTTCACCGCGTGTTGTAAATACGCGATGGTCGTGATATGTGAGAGTCAACGAGCTAGTCGTCTCGCTACGCTACTCGGTTAGTGTTATATTCGAAGTGTTTTGCTGAGTGTCTATCTCAGAGCGTTGCTGACTTTAGACTGATGCTTTTGAGAAGCTTTGATGTTCAAGAAGGTTCAGCCGGGTCTCTTCGGGCGGAGTTTTAGAGATTTGTTCGTTATTACGTGCCTCCGGTTTTCGAGGGTATCTGTACGGCCTCTTTAGAGTGATTGGTCGGTTGCATTTTTGGGCAAAATGCAGCCCTGCCGGTTACCAGATTATCCTTCGTTGACCGTTTTCGAAAGTCGAACGTGACTCAAACAATAGGAGTACACGTGTGCCTTAGATAGGCGAGAGTCGCGTCTAATTTGGAGGAACACCAGATGTTTTATTGCCCAAGTACCTCTGAAGCTAAGCAGAGGCCCAATGCGTAAAGAATAGAGCGATCACTTCGGTACCGTTCGACCCTTGAAAAACACGATTATAAACCTCTGGGTTGCTCGCTTGACTCTGCCTATTGTTGCGCCGCAACTCAGGTTATGTGGGACTACCCTTTTAACTGCCCCCAGATGGACGTTTTCTCCGGCCGGGCTTGCCCACTGAAACCCCTACATTATTCCTAAGTGTACGTCATATGATGGGAGATGACAGTAACTGCCAATGGCCAATGTTGTGTCCGGCTTACGATCCCTAGACTCCCCCGTTGCGCAGGCTTCGCTAGGGAAGAGTCCTGTTCTCGTCTATGGGCGCACGTCTCTACCAAGCGCTAAGGAGAACCAGGCCTCTCTCGCTCACACTTTGTGGGATGGATCGGCGTGCGTTTTTTTTTTTTTTAATTAGTTTAATTTAGTTTTTTTAAAATTATGCGATATCGGTTTTTGTTTGGTCAATGCTTCAAGAAAAAGAATATAATATTTAAAAACATTAATGTAATTTATTAAAACAAGATAAGCAAAGGGGAGGTTTTTGTGTACATTGGTTACATAAGGTTGTTACTTTTGGTCCTAATATTCGTGCATTCTGATTATAGCATTCGGTGCAGTATCTTATGATTTTGTGCGCACTGCCTTCTTTTTTTTCCAAATTGTCTATACTCTGGCTCGCCTATCGGCGAGCGGCCCGGCAGGGCCCACTTGTCGGCTAACTGTGGCTTGAACGGAACGGCACAGCAATTCGGCGTGGCGCTTAACGTGTTAATAACCGCATGGACAGATACTGTCGGAGGCCTATGCGGCTACTTCAAATGTTCCGGAGGTTCATCATCGGAACAGCTGCCGATGCACGACGCTGTTGCCGCAGCCCTCTGGCATTGCCTTGAGAAGAAAGAGACGGATCACCAGGTCCCGGACATTCGCTCCGCCAAAACCTCCCCTTCTGTTCTTTCTTTCTCAGCACATTTCCGGCAAATTTGCTGAAGTTGTCCTTGCTCACGACCACCGCTGAGAAATTGTTTGTGAGCGTGAAGCCATCCGCTACTACCTCTAGGACATTTTAGAGCGCACCGCGCTTCTTCTCACAGGAAGAACACTCCTGGAGGGTATGTTGTGCAGCGTCTCTGGTAGCCCTACAGTGATGGCAGAACGTCGTGTGTTCTTTATATATACGATACAAGCAGGCCCCGAAACATCCCTCTCCGCCTAGGAGGCAATGCCCCGCCAGGGCCGGAGATCGACTTGGGATCCGCGAAGCGCCAAGCCCGGCAGCGCGCTGTTGTGGAGTGACGCAAGCGCCTCTTCGAGCCCGCCAATGCGGGACAGCGTGCTGTCGCGGCTGTCCTGCCCAACATCGAGAAGTGGCTGAGCAGGGCCTGGGGACGGCTGAGCTACCGGATGACACAGGTACTCACCGGGCATGGATGCTTCGGTGAATACCTGTGTCGGATCAGGCAGGAAAGGACGACACAATGCCATCGCTGCCCCGATGCGCGAGATACGGCGCAGCACACGCTGGAGCATTGCCCAGCGTGGGCAAGTCTGCGCCGTGTCCTGCAGAATGTAGTAGGACAGGACCTCTCGCTGTCGGCAGTCGTAAGGGCGATGCTGAGCAGCGAGAGGTGCTGGCGCGCCGTGGTCTCCTTCTGCGAGCAAGTGATGCTGCCCGCGAACCGGCTGACCCGGATCGTCGCGGGAGGTGCCGGAGTCGCGAGGGACGTTTGCGTCCCCCATCGCCCCCAATGGATTAAATTCCTTATTATAGTGGTGTGAATGAGGGCGCTCTGAACGGTGGCCATTGCACCAGTCACACTATTGGGAGTTGTAGGCGGTTCGAGAGGGGGCTCGGCCGCCATTGCACGCAACGCCCCGGGCGGAACGGGCGCCGTTAAATTAGCTTGGTCGGTTTTGGGGGTCTCCTGACCCCCGAGTATGGGTCACAGCCGCGACGCAGCGCGGGGGAGGGGCACCGTGATGTGTTACTCGTAGTTCCCGGTACTCCTCCACTCAGCGCTTAGGAAGGCCGCCATGGGGGTTTTAGCCGGTAAGAATCCAGCACGCTCCTGCCTCCCCACCCCCAAGGAGCCGGGGAGCCTATGAAAGTTTCCCCCACGATAAAAAAAAAACCCGAAACATGCCCGGAGAGCACCTCTGTCGTATAGTAGCGCCACCAGATCGAGCCCTTGTCTAGTCATTTCCCTAGAATGGGCTGGATCGCCTCGACAAGTTCACGATCCTACTCGGCCGAAGCGAGACGCTCTGACCATACCTGGATCGTGCCCTATCGGACCTGGGATCTTAACGCGACCACCATACGCGGTGGAATGGCTTTCCCAGTTGTCCGGAGTATTCTGGTGCAGCGGAAAATATACTTCCGCTCGCGAGCAAGGAGCTCCAATGAGAGATGCGCCGCTTAAGGATCGTCCAGCCCTCTAGAAAAAGCGCAGTTCCGCTTAGGAGAGCTTCTTTTTCGTGGGGGAAATTTTCATAGACTCCCCGGCTCTCTGTGGGGAATGTCGGGGTGTGCCGGATTCTTACCGGCTAAAACTCTCACGGCGGCCACCCTATGCGTAGTAAGGGGGGCACCGGGAACTGCAAGTAACACATCCGGTGTCCTTCCACGCTGCTCCCCATGGGCCGCTCGTGCTAGGAGGAGCCTTGATGACCTCCCACTCGAAACATCCACTCTAATTTGACGGCGTTGCGCTGTCCCCACGCAATGCCCCCCCCCCCCGAAGAATTTCGTGCAATGGCAACCCGTGCCTCCACTCGAGCCGCCTGCAACCGCCAGTGTACCATTGGTGCAATGGGAGGCTCATCGTGCTGATGAGCTCTATCTCAGTGGCACAACTTTAGAAAGTTCAATAGGGCGGCGATGACAGTGGATGCCTTCGCCCCCTGTCCCTACAACTCGCCGCCCGACGTACAGGACCCGTTCTCTCCGCGCCCTTCTTCTGCAGTATTACCTGCTCGCAGAAGGAGGCTACGGCGCGCCAGGACCCCTCGCTGTTCAGCATCGCACGGACGATGGCTGGCAACGAGAGATCCTCTCCTACTTCATCTCTTAGGACACGGCACTCGCACGCCCACGCTGAATAGAATTCCAGGTGTGCTACGTCGTGTCCCGCCCATCGGGGCAGTGATAGCACAGCGTCGTCCTCTCTTTCCTTATCCAATACAGGTACTCACCGAGGCAGCCATGACCGATGAGCACCTGCGTCAGCCTGTCCTCAGGTCCTGCCCAGCCACTTATAGAGACTGTGCAGGCAGCTGCGACAGCGTGCTGTCCCGTGTTGGCGGGATCGAAAAGGCGTCTTTGCCACTCCGAAACAGCGCTCTCCCGGGCTTGACGCCTGATGGTTCCCTCATCGATCGCCGGTTCCGGCATAGCATCCTTGGCCGGACGGAGGGACGAGGAGTGAGAAAATTTCACCCTCATCTCCTCCGCTAGGAGTTCCATGGAAAGCTACCCCGTCAGAACCATCGCCGCCGCGTAGGATGTCGTGCGGTACGCTCGCGCGATCCTGATGGCCATTCGCCTCTCGATTCGGCGTAGCCGGTCCCGGCTTTGCCGGCTGACCATCAGGTCACGGGACCACACCGGGGCCCCATATAAAACCACGGACCGCACGACACCCGCATACAGGCAACGGACCCTCTCCTCAGGCCCCCCGAGTTTCGGAAAGAGGCGGCACAGCCAGCCGGTCATCCGTTCTGCTCGGGGAGCCAGGCGATCAATGTGGGCCGCAGAACACCACTGGCCGTCTAAGGTGAGCCCCAGGTACTTCATCCCGGTGCCCACCTCAACGGAGGTCTGACCTACCTGGAGCCGGGACATGGGCCGCTCCCCACGGCGGCGGGGTTTGTAGACCACAACGTCTCAGTTTCGTGGGGAGCCACGCGAAGTCCCAGCTCCTCTTTTTTCCGGATTGCGCAGGCCACCGTGCATTCGGCGAAGCGGAGTGTCCGTCTGAAGTCCTCCCCGATGACCAGCACGAACGTGTCATCCGCGTAACACGTCACGCTGACGCCGGTAGGAAGGTCGGCGCGCAAGACTATATCATATCCACTGCCCCATAGGATCGGCCCCAGGACGGACCCCTGTGGGACACCGCACCGAGTCTCCCGCACGACCAGGGTGCCCGACTTGTCCGAATATTCTACCCACTTGTCCGATAGATAATCCGATAGACATCCTGGAGGTAGTTTGGCACCCAATGGTATCGGAGCCCCTCCAGGATAGCCTCCCAGGGGAAGGAGTTGAATGCGTTAACGATATCTAGCGATATCGCCAACGCCACCCCGCCCCGAGAGAGGGCCGAGTCAGAGTGGGCTCTCACACTCAAGACCGCGTCGACAGTCGAGCAACCCATTCTGAAGCCGAACTGGCTCTCGACCAGATCGAGGCCTGCGCCAAACAGGTGCCTGACGAGGTGAAAAGCTATGATGCGCTGAAACATCTTTCCCACGTCGTCGAGCAGACAGATCGGCCGGTATGCCGAGGAAGACTCTGCGGGCTGGCTCTCCTTTCTAATAAGGACCAGACGGCTCCGCCTTCACAGTGGGGGGAACTGGCCAGACTGGAGGCAACCATTAAATAGTTTCGCCAGTCTGGACCCGAAGACGCTTTGCGTGAAGACCCAGGCCCGTCCAGGGATGCCGCGAGGCACTTAAAAACGCTGGACAGATCCCCTCTCGTGACCCCCAGCTCGTCGGACCAGATCAGGCGGGGGTCGCCGCGACACTCTCCCCGGAGAATCGAGGAAGAGCGCCGAGACAACTTCCCCAAGAACCTGGGGGTCTACGGACTCCGTAATCGGAGGGACCCATGGACGAATCTTACCCATTACCAGTCGGTATGGGCGCCTCCATTGGTCCTTGCCCAGAGTCCCGAGGAGCTCTTGCCAAGCCTGGGCCTTGGCCGTTTTGATGGTCTCCCTGTGCCTCATGGAAGCCCTCATATAGCTCCGCAACCCATGCCTCGTCGCGATTCCGCCCTCTGCGGGCACGGGTGTACTGGCGCCGGGCGCGCACACACGCTGCAGGCAGGTCTGCTATCGCGCCCGATCACCAGTACACCGCGCAAGAAGTACGGAGTCTGGCCCGGGGCATGGCGACGTCACATATGGCCGTCATTGCGCCCCGAAGCCACTCGGACTCCGCCCTCACGTCGACGAGCTCGGCCGGATTGCGCTCCGTCCTGGCCACGGCGTGGGCCGCATCCATCAGGAGATCCTCGTCTAGTCGCATAAGCGACCATCGCGGTGGTGCGTTGCTCCCCGGGTGGCCGTGTCGGGTCTCGTTTACCCGACGAGTGGCGGCCACGTTTATTAGGATGTAAACATGGTCCGAGAGGGACTCCATCCCGGCCGTCACTCGCCAGCCCGACACGCGACGTGCGGCGGCAGAGGTTGCTCGTGCCACCTTACGCACATCGGTGTGGAGCCCCGGTTCAGTAGACGGAGCTCCACTTCTGCAGCCAAGTCGAGCATTACCCTCCCTCGTGCGTCGTCCCTGGGGGACCCCACGCCGTGGCGTGAGCATTAAAGTCCTCCAGAACGAGTATCGGGCGAGGTAATGCATTGTCCGACCTCGCTCAGGTACATCTCGAATGCTTCGAGACCGCAGTTGGGCGAGATGTAACATCTGACCACCGCGATGTCCCCCCACTGTGCTGCTGCGTACCTCGCCCCGCACTCGATCAGCGTTAGGGACGGTGCGCGCAGCGTGCCGAACCTGACGATCGCCACGAGGCCGCTCGCATCCCCCGCCCAGTCTGGGTGGTCCAGAACGCGATACGGTTCTGTGACAACTGCCAGCCTGATGTTCCACTCGCGCAGGGCCTGGACCATTAGGTCCGGGGACCTACGCGAGTGGTTCAGATTAGTCTGAAGGAGGCGATAGCTTATAAAGTTTATTTCATGTGCATGGCCTCCTCTAGGACAGCTGCCGGCCTTACTGGCTCCGTCGTCGGCGTCAAACAAGCGACTTCCGCCAAACCACCCGCCGGCACGGATATGGACGGCACGTTCGCGGGCTGGTAAGTGGTGTCACCGCCGCAGCCGTTACATCCTTTGCCCCACTCCGGCCAGCCCTTCTTTTGGAAGGCACTGGGGCGTAGGACGCGCTGCCAACGTGGTGGTCGGTTCTCCGCCCAAGGTCACTGTACAGGCGGCAACAACGTGGAGCCGCGCATGCTCCGGCATGGTGGTCTATTTCGGACCTGGCGGTGGACAGCGCCTGTGCATACGACAGATCATTTTAGGCGGCCGAGCCAGGCGCTCCTTTCTCTCCAGACGCGTTGCGCATCTTCCCCCGGCTTCACCCCTCATCGGCTTCGACGGTTCGGTAGCCGGGGTTGCAGCAGCAGCAGCCACCGCCTGCTACCGCCGCATCTTTTTTTGCCTTACGGCTCACCACCTCCGTCCATAACGGCGTGGGGGCCGTTGATGCGGGCTACAGTTCTCGCCATCTTCCGGGGTGCATGGCCTTGGATTTTCCTGCCCGAGGAAGTAGCTCTGTAGTGTGCTCTTTGCCTGCCGGCTTCGCCATGCTTGTCTTGAGCTTCGTCGCCTTTGCTCGAACCCGAGACGTGTCTCGACGATGGGACGGAGCACGCCGCAGCCGTCCGGCACCGCCTCCCTATCGAGACATCTTTTCTGAGGGCGGCAAGTTTGTCCTCAATGAGCGGATCGATTTTTGTGCAGGAGCTGCGCTTGAGAGTTGCTCACAGTTAGAGCTTCCACTCTCTTGGGGCTAATAGGGGTATCCCGCCGCGGAGAAGATTTCCGCCCTTCATTTTTGGAACCTGTCTTCTTCTTGGCTGCAGCCAATTCCTCTCTGAGACTATCTACCTCCGCTTGAAGACAGAGATTTTCCTTTTGGAGGGATTCCTGTGTCCCCGCTATCCGCTTTAGCAACGCCAGGCCGGCAGCCCGGATCTCTCGTGCGGCAAGCCGCAGGTGGGGCTCATAGTCTCCTCTCAGGTTAGTGGTCCTGAGGGAGACCCGCTCCACCGCCGCCATTTGT
Source organism: Ampulex compressa (assembly GCA_038496175.1). Classification (NCBI taxonomy): domain Eukaryota; kingdom Metazoa; phylum Arthropoda; class Insecta; order Hymenoptera; family Ampulicidae; genus Ampulex; species Ampulex compressa. The sequence goes on from JBCFXI010000981.1 coordinate 29,327, forward strand.
TCCACAATCCGGGACCCTATGTCTCCTGAGTGGAGTCGCACTATCTCTGCCTGCATGGCGGTTTCTGTAGGCAGCGCCTTGCGAGAGGCCCGCGAGCGATCCTTCTCTTTCGTTTCCGGCAAGAAGCCTGACCTTGATTCGTTTCCGCAAGAAGCGATGCCATTGATGCGGTCGAGGTGTCCGACTCGCCGGAATAGGCGAATACAGACACATCGGCCGCAGTGGAGGCATCGGCAATGAAGGAAGCGCTTCCCGGTGATCCGCACCGGCGGGTCTTTGCCGATTTGGTCCCCGCTAAGGAGGTTCTGGCGTTGATTGCTGTCTCTCTCACCAAACGAACAGTTGGCTGTTTGAAGATTATGTCCTCGGTAGTTGAAGGCCCAATACACTAGGCCACTCTATCTATGATGCTGTGTCCGGAGATACATGCGTCATCACACGGCAGCCCACCAGTGCTGTCCTTATAATGGCTCAAAAGCACAATATCACCTCGGCGGGTTTCTCGCCGAGTTGCTTCCCTCTCCTCTATTTACTTGTCTTCTACGTCTATATTAGTGTTTTTAATTCAATTAAACTCCATGCTGTTCCCACGAGAGTGGTCGGAAAGAAGGTCCGCCTGGGCAGAGCCGCCTTGCCCAGGTAAGCCTAATATCATTGGGGGTCGGTAGGTATCCAGAAGTTGTTGGTCGCTCGCGACTGGACTTACGCTTCGGCCATGCGTCCCTTCGGCGAGCACGATACCTTAAGATTGAGGGTTGTTTTTATAGAGGTTTTCTCCTCGCGGGCCAAGCAATTAAGCCAAGCCCCCCGTTCTTCTTTGGCTGCAACGTACCATCGCCACGCCTAGCTATGGTTGTTGAAGCGGCTTAGAAGCTTCCGGTATTAGGGAACGGATGGCACTTGTCTGTCCCCAGCTCAGGAACCCCGGGTTCGCCAAACCCGTGCCTAGCAGGCAGGCTGTTAGGCCCCTGGGAGGTGCATTCTTAGTCTGGCCTCTCACCTTGGACCTGTCCGACCTGGTTGTACCTGCCAAGAGCTTTCGCCCCAGCCGGCATAGCCCCAAGGATCATCGAGACGCGCAAGCCCCTCACCACAACAAGGTGATGCACCGCGAGGGGGCTGCTTAGGGGGGTTGAACGATTGAATAACGTATTGAGACGCTGTGCTGGCAGCCGCCTCGGCGGGCGGATGTCAAGAAGGGGAGGTAAAGGCCGTGGAGATCCGGTCCTCCCCCTCCGGTATCAGGTCTAGTTGGGCTCAATGCCTGCTCCTGGTGACAAAAAAGATCGTCGCGGGCGGCCGCGTTCTGGTTGGATGGCCCTCCGTCCAATTGGAGTCGCTAGTTGTGTGCCCCCTACACTGTGCTTCTGGTGTCTAGAGCTGGGGCATGTCAGCGCCAGGTACCCTGGCATCATGGATTGCGGCGGGCGTTGCTATCGATGCGGTGGCACAGGCCATCGTGCCGGGCAGTACATGGCTTCACTATGCTGACTTATGGCAAAGCGTCGACTATCGCGTCGGCAGCGTGCTCTGCGCCCCGGTATCCAGCAAAAGAAAGTTTAGCCGAGCTAGGGCGCGGGGCACCAGGGTCGTGGCGGTTACCCCACATGCGAGTCAGTCGAACCCGGTGTCCGTACCCTGCCCGGGAGGCCAGCCTGTGGCCACTTTGGCGGCTGTGCGTCTGAGGCCACAGGAGGAGCCGGCTAGACCTGCTGTTGACCTAGGGGAGACGACGGACATGGAGTAAAATTATTTCATCGCGTCTTCCAGACTTAATGGTCCAGGTTTTGCACAGATGTTGTTGTATGTGATCTTTTGCTGTTAGCAGTCGTGAGATCGATCTTCAGCAGTAAGAGGACCTGGTGTGGTGTGGCTTTAATTTTTAGCGTAGTGGTGCGACTGAAGGCGCAGGCGTCCATTGCACCGGCCGCACCATTGGGAGTTGCTGGCGGTCCGGGGGTGGGGGGGCTCGGACCGCCATTGTACGCAACTCTCGATGGGGGGGATCTTCGTAGCGATCGCGCAACGCCATCAAATTAGATTAGTAAGTTTGGTATCGTTGACCTCCGAGTACGGATCGTAGTAGCGACTCAGCGCGGGGGAGGGGGCACCGCGACGTGTTGCTTGTAGTTTCCCGTGCCCGCCCTCACTGTGCTTAGGATGGCCGCCGTGGGGGTTTTAACCGGTAAAAACCCGGAACTACCCCGGCTCCCTTCCCCCAGGAAGGCGGGAAGTCTATAAATATTTCCCCCACGTAAAAAGAAAAGGGCAGGATGTTGCACGCGTTGGACATGCCCAAAGACACTGAAACGATCATTCCGCCCTCCCGAGTCTCTTTTTTTGCGAAGACCTTCACCGAATCGTCGGTATCTAGCCTCAATCAGGCGCAGCGGAATCCCCACTGTTCAGGGTAGAAATTTGGTGCGGTATGTCGGGCGTGGCGCTCGGCGATGACTTGCTTAACCCTTTCGCTTCGGCTCTCCAGTCCGCCGAAGTACTGTTATTGAAAGGAAGCGCGCACCGTGAATATGTGCAGTATGCGTTGTTGCTGTGTATACGTTTTCCTGAGTCTTAAATAACTATTTTGCTGAATAAAACAATCTTTGCTACAATATAATGAGTATAATTTACATCTTTGGTGTGAAAACATTTATAACTTACAAAGCTATAGGTAATATTTTAATTATGAATTGATTATGATCCGCAAACAAGTGAATATATTAATGTAAAGTGATCTATAATTCAATATGTGAATAAAATCAACGAAAATGTTCTATTGATAACAATGAAACAAAATTATCGACTGCAGATTGCCCTGGTATATGCATCATTTTGATGCCCGATATATGGGGCAACGACCCAGAAGTTGTCGCGTGGCCGCCGACCTTAGGCGGCGCTCGTACCCACAGGTCATATTGTGCACGCCGCTTATAAGCGGCGCTCGAAGCGAAAGGGTTAAAAAGTTTGCCAACCTCGTCTGGCAAAAAAATAGGCCTGTCCTCCAACAGTTGGTCGGTGAGCCACCCCTCTTTACTTCCCTTCTAGATTGACGGGATGTGTCCGGTTCGGAGGTTGTCTGTAAACAGACTCCTCAGCGGACCAGACAGCCTCGATGCAACTACCAAGGCGATAAATTTCATCTGTAAATTTTGCAACGTTCCACTACACAAAGGTGACTGTTTCGAGCCGTATTATACTTTAAAAAAATATTAAACAACTTCTTATTCGAAAAATATTGTTATATGGATTATAGTATATTTTATGTAAATAGTAAACTGAAACGATTGTAATAGATAAAATAAATATTGTTTAGCACTAATATCATTAAAATAAAAAATTGTATTAAATTTGGTTATCTTATAATAACACAAAGCGTACAATTTTACCAGAGCATAAGAAAAACGTATATATTCCCGCGTGACAGTCTAAGCCGAAATCGAGCTGGTGTCTCGGACGATCTGAGGCTGAGTGGCCGGTGAGAAGGGCATAGGATTCTCGAACCGCTTACGGTCGGTAAAGTGTTAATAGCAAGAGACGACGAGAGGCTCCTAGAATCCTCAAGCTCATTGTCGACGCCTAGGACTCTAAGACCCTCGGATAAACAGAAACCTAACGCACATGCGACAGACGCACGTTCAAGATCTCGTAATACCCTCGGAATATTTATGCTAAAGAGGGGTAGAATTGAAACAATATATATATCGGTGCTTTTGTGCTGGGGCATCACTATTTTTCAAGTTTTCTTTGCGGTTAGATGCTACAGTAAAGTTCGCGGCAGTCTCGATCTCCCTGCGGTTAAGTTTTAACCAGTAAGATTCGATCATTTTGTGTAAATATACTTAATCAAGTCTCCATTCAGTTATGCACATCACGATATATGTAAACTACCTGAGGCGCACTCGATTGCATACCTGAAGGGATGCAAATATCTGGAATCAACCGAAATTGAATTTCTTTCGTAATCGGAAAGTTCCGATTAGTCCTGATTTAAAATCATTTTTGGAAAGCTTGAGGTGCACTCATTTGTCTATCGCCGGACCCGAAAGGGTAGGATTGGTTTGATTAGTAAACACATTGGACGAAAACTTTGCTGTGGGCAGGAAGTCGCATTTAAGCCTTTCACCTTGAGTTAGAAAAATTAATAGAAGTCTTTATTGGGAGAGAAGGTTCCGTTGACATCCTTCCCGATGGGCCAATTGACTGATGGGCATCGGAAGCACTGAACGCTCCGCTCTACGGCCAGGGACCTGGAAGCAATCTTCTTTGCCGGGGCAAGTCGAGAAGCCGAAGGGCTCGAGTTTTTGCCCGGTTTATACCCTCTAGAGGGTGGAGGAGGTCCGCCTCGTATCCTCGCCTACGGCCCTGGCTTTGCTATGGGCATCGGCAGAGCTAGCCGTCATCTCAGCGGCGATGTTTACCACCGTCACCATTTTCACTTCCTCGGGGCCCTCGCCACTTCCGTATCGAACGCGGACGCGCCTGGGGCCCAAAGAGACTGGTGTTTGGGGGGACCCTTTGCCGCCTTTGCCCCACTTCTTATTCTTATTCCGGATCACCACCGTCCATTTGTCGTGCTTACTTGTATGGGTTTTGGACGACGTGACCTAGGAGCAGCCTCTAGTTCTCCCGAAGGCTTCACTCCGGTGTCTATCTTCAGGGCACCGTCCTTTACTTTGAGATCCTTTTTGGTTACATGAGAATGAACAGGAGATTTTGGAGTTATGAGAACAGGAGATATTTGGAGTTATAGAAAGAAAAAGTATACTCTCCCGTAACGAATAAAACGTAAATAAAATTTATTATTTAAAGTGGTGTTACCTTAAATATATTTGGTGCTGGTATGTATGTATTCATTTATATATTCGCAGGACGCAGAACTGCTGGTTCTCGTACGTGAGACGTCCAGCACTTGTGTCCTTGGGCGCTAACTCTTATTGCCGGTTACCACGGAGAGTCTTGGATGATCCTATGGTCGTCGAGAAGAAATTTTCCTCGCCAACAATAAGATTGATTCCGCTACTAGTCTTTCTCGATCAACGACTCGACCTCGACTCACTACCAAATTTGACACGGGCTACTTTCTGCCATGAGAGTTCCTAGCGATACCTCATTTTCGGCGAGGAAAATTTGTACAAGAATTTACCTCGACGTCCTTGGTATATGAAGATGACGCGAGTGTAACTGAACGGTTACATTACCTCCCTCCCCGTAAAGCACACTGTTCACTACGTGTCGACAACTCGCAATTTAATACAAATAACTGTTATTGCTATGAAGCTGACTCTACGCTCAACTGGATTACTTTGTGGGTGTCTAGTTGACGACAAAAAGTGTTGAATGCCATCTTGTTAAAGCCGTTGTCTCCACTTTATTGCCGTGAACTGCGTTCCATGGTCGATGAGAAAGCCTTTTGGTTTATCGAACTTGGGGATATCAGGTGTATCGGTATGAAGTGAGCGTTCAGATACAAATGTGTCGATGGGGAACATTTGTCGTGAACGAGCCTTAATTTTTTTTTTGTTTGGTTGGTGTGACATCTGTCAAAAATATTTAATATATATCAAGTCGAACACACAATATCATATTTTTTTATCGTGTTAAAAGTGTCGAATTTTTTCACCAGAAAGTGATGATTTGCGGAAAGCATTAATTTTTTGTTTTCATTTGAAGAAAAGTGCTGCAGATTCGCATCGAAGGCTTGTCAAGGCATATGGTGATCATGCTCCATCAGAAGCAACTTGCAAAAGATGGTTTCAACGGTTCAGATATAATGATTCTGATGTGAGAAATGAAGAACTTGGAAGACCATGAAAAAAGTTTGAAGACGTCGAACTGCAAGCAATATTGGATGAAGATAATACTTTGAGTGAAAAGCAAATGACAGCAATGTTAAATGTTGCACAACAAACAATTTCTGACCGTTTAAAGGCTATGGGAAAGATCCAAAAGTGTGGAAAATGGATGCCACATGAATCGAATGAAAGACAGATGGAAAACCGAAGAAACACGTGTGAAATTTTGCTTCAAAGACACGAAAGAAAATCAGTTTTGCATCGAATCGTTACTGGCGATGAAAAATGGATTTATTTTAAGAATCCTAAAGAGAAAAAATCATGGGTTAATCCGAGACAACCATCAACATCGACTGCAAAAACAGATCGATTGGGCAAGAAGGCAATGCTCTGTGTTTGGTGGGATCAGAAAGGTATGATGTATCATGAGGTTCTAAAACCTGGTGAAGCTATTAATACTAATCGCTACAGACAACAAATGATCAATTTGAACCATGCATTGATCGAAAAACGATCAGAATGGGCCAGAAGATACGGCAAAGTAATTTTGTTACACGACAATGCACCTGCGCACAAAGCAAAACCAGTTTAGGATACAATCAAAGCACTTGGCTGGGAGCTGCTACCCTACCCGCCGTATTCACCAGGCTTGGCCCCTTCCGACTACCATTTGTTTTCATCAATGGAACACGCATTGGCTGAGCAGCACTTCGATTCCTACGAAGAAGTCGAAAATTGGGTGTCCGATTGGTTTGCTTCAAAAGACGAACATTTCTATTGGCGTGGTATCCACAAATTGCCAGAAAGGTGGTCAAAATGTGTGGAAAGCAATAGTCAATACTTTGAATAAAGTTTTTTTACTTTTCCATTTAAAATTGTTGTTTCACTTTCACAAAAAAACGCTTACTTCACACCGGTCCACCTGTTAAGTACAGGAGGGACGTTAGAGCAACGAGCGCCGACGTCACCCCTGTGATGATCAGGGTGCAGGAGGACCGCCTGGAGAGGATCCTGTGGGGCGAGTGGGAGGTACCATATGGTTTTCTGTCGTACAGGACCACGCAAATGCTTACGGGGCACGGGTGCTTTGGGGCGTTTCTCCACCGCATTGGGAAGGAGGTATCCTCCGACCGTTTTCATTGCGGCGATGGACGTCTGGAAACTGCCGAATATACACCGGTGGGGTGCACGGCCTGGGAGACGGAGCGAGCCCGCCTTGTGGAGGCCATGGGTTGCTCTCCATCCCTCCAGGCGCTTCTGGTGGTCATGATCTCCTTGCCGCCACGGAATTCTGCAAGGCGGTCATGGCTTTCTTCTTTTTGGGTGATGAAAATCTTCAAGAAGACACCCTGCCCTCCTCGCCCCGCAGATGTCGGTCGCGGTGCGCCGCCCTGAGGTGGTGCGCGGGCGACGCATCCGGGTCAGAATCTAGACGGGCAAACCGGGCAGGATAGTGTGGGATTCTTACCCACTAAAAACCCCACCGTGCAATCCTTCGCGGGCGTCGTATTGACGAAGGAAGGTACCCTGGGGACGACCGAAGCCATGACTTCCGGAGCCCCCTCCGTCGATTCTCGTCGCCGTGCCCGGTTTATTATCGCGGCACGCGGTAATCAGCCGCGAGATAACCGGTTGTAGTCAAGCCGCCCTGCGGCGGTCGCAGGTACTACCGCGGTATTGGTAGTTCGGTCGGGCGCGCAAGCATGTGCCAGTGGGTGTGACGTTACAAGCTTAACGACTAAGAGGTCCAACGGGGGGGCTCGCGCGAGCAGCTCGGTTGCCACGAAAGACATCGTTTTGTAGCCGCGGACAACCCTAATGGCCGTCCGTCGGTAAACTCTGCTAAGCGTGAGACCTACCGTCTTTTTCCCCTCGATGCGGGTGGCCCACACCGGAGGTCCGTACGCCAGCACAGAAGCCACCACGTGGAGGTACAGCCTCCTCCTCCCCTCACTAGGGCCTCTAATGTTCGGCATGAGCCGCGAGAGCGCCCCTGCAACCCGGTCCGCCTTGGCGGCCACTAGAGCAAAATGCTCGTGGAATAGCCATTTTTGATTTATCACCAGCCCGAGGTACCGCATGGTTCGCCGCGGTAGAACCGGCACTCCCGCCACCAGGGGGCCACATCTCGATCCTGCTACAAGCGTCTTCCGTCTAAAGAAGACGACCTCGGTTTTGGCTGGGTTTACCGCCAAACCCAGCCGTGTGATGGCCCCAACCACTCGGGTCAGGCAGCAAGTCGCCGCCTCGGTGGCCCCCTTAGGGCCAGGGTCCTCCGCGAGCACGAAAGTGTCATCCGCGTAGGCCACGAGGCTGCATCCTGCGGGGAGCGGTGTCCGCAGCACCGCGTCGAAGGTCACGTTCCACAGGAGTGGGCCAAGCACTGATCTCTGTGGGCCCGATAGCACACACCTGACCGGACTGGTGTTCTGTTTGCCGTTCTCCGCGGTCCAGATGAGCCACCGATCGTGGAAGTAGCTCCCCACCACCACCACGAAAGACACCTCGGTACCCCCACACGCGTCATAGCCGCTATGATGTGTACCCACCGGATCGAGTTGAAAGCATTTTTAATATCGAGGGAAACTTCTACGACAGTTTTCCCCCGATCCCACGCACCGTCCACGAACCCCCGGAACGCCACGATGGCGTCGCACGTGGACCGCCCCTCCTTGAACCCAAACTGGGCCTCGGATAAGCCCCCCGATTGTGCCAGGTGGGCCTTTATCCTGGCAACGACGACCCTCTCGAGGATTTTGCCTGCCTCGTCCAACAGGTAAATTGGGCGGTACGTTCTTGGTCTCTCCGGGGGGCCCTTGTTTTTTCGTAATAGAACCAGGGATGCCCGTTTCCAAAGCCTGGGGAACACGCCTCTTCGGAGGCAGGCGATTAGACACGCCAATACCTCCGACCCCATGTTCCCGCTCATGGTCCGCCAGACGTGCGCGAATACCCCGTCCGGGCCCGGAGCCGTCCGCTTTCGGGTGGCTCTTTTGAGAGCCTCCTCCACCTCCCGCTTCGTGATCGCCCACTGAGGGTCCCACGCGCACGGCCGGCGCCAGACCGGTGTCTCCGGCTTCGACGGAAATAACACCCGCACCATGGCCCGCATGGCCTCGGCGTCTAGCGTCCTGAGTGCCGGCGGGCTCACCGCACGCAGTCTGGTCATTACCGCCCTGTAGGGTCTAGCCCAGGGATCCCTATTCACTGAGTCCAGAAGGGACCACCAGGACTCCTCCTTTGCTCGCCTTATTTCGCAGCGCAGGACCTTTTTGCTCGCAGCGTAGGAGCGCCGTGCGTCCTCCACCATCTCCGGGACTCGCCGTCGGGAGCGCGCGCGCGTAACGCCATCCTTCTCGCGGCAGTGCACTTCCGTCGGAGGTAGGCGTTGAGCGGCGACCACCAGAATGTTCTCTGCCGTTCCGAGAAAGCACGCGCGCGCGGCATCGCTAGATCGCATGCCCTCGCCGCGGTGCTGCAGATCCACTCGGCGGATCTGTTGAGATCCTGGGGGTACGGGTTACCCGCTCACCCGGCCAGTATAGCCGCCTGCTGCAGCAGTTCCTCGTCGCACTTTTCAAAGTTTCAGCGCCGAGGAGCCATCTGCCCGCATCGATCTCCCCGGTCACCGGCAGCACCCTCGTCCATCGCGAAAGCGATGTACCGGTGGTCGGAGAGCGTCTCCGTCTCTGTGTCCAGCTGTCACCCAGAAATTTGCTGCACTAGGGTCGGCGAGCACCATGATAAGTCCACGATGGATCTCCCCAGGCATCCGACGAAGGTGTGGGATCATCCCCGGTTCAATAGGCGGAGTCCCAGGGTGTCGGCCCAGCCCTCCACTCGGTTGCCCCTCTGGTTCGTTCTCGGGGCGTCCAACCTGGCGGACGCCGCATTGAAGTCCCCTATCATAATGAAGCGGGCCCCTGGCTTCGACCGCAACAGGCTCCCCTGGTCGTCCAAGGATCTTGCCAACGATGGCAGGGTAGCGCCGGGGGGGGGGTAGCAGCTCACCGCCACCATGTTACCCCACTCGACGGTCACGTGGTCCATCACCACCACCGTCGCCCTCGCGGGGATTTGTGATGGGTCCCACTGAATGGCGGCCCTCCCGCTGGCCGACTCGGACCATCCTCCAAAGGAAGAGGTGCTGTGGTGCTCCGACAGCGCCATCACCGCCACCCTCGTCGCCGGCATCTGTTGCAGCGCCAGGTCCTGCGCCGTGCGAGAGCGGTTGACGTTCACCTGCAAAAAGCGCAACGCGTTAATTTGCGGTCTCCGGAGTGCCCGTCCTCCCCGGGACTTACTCGTTCTCTCTTCCGGGGGATAGTCCGCCACTCGCCGTCCTCCGACGATCGTCCGTCCCCGATACGCCGCTTCCCGGGCGGGTGGTGGGTTTCCGGGACGTCTCCGCCTGGGCCGAGGAGCAGGACGCCGCCCCCATCCTGTGGCCAAACGCGACCCCGCCCTCTCGGCACATGACACGCGCGGGGGGATTTCTACAGTCCCGCGCCGCGTGGCTCGCCTGGCCGCACCTGAAACACAGTTTCGCCCTGTTTATGCTCGATGAGCATGTTGCCGACGTGTGCCCAAAGCCCCAGCACCTAAAATACTGAATCGGCCTTGGGGGGACGATGGTCACGCGCGCCAAGGTCCATCCGAGGCGGGCCTTACCTTTTCTCGCGAGGCCGAGGCTGCCCTCCAAGGGGTACGAAACCCAGGCCACACACAGGCCGCTCGCGAGCGTGCGGATCGCTCCGACCTTAACTTCCCCCGGGGGGTACTCCGCAGCCAGGCTAATCGCTCCGACGATGTCGTCCGCCGTAACGGAGTCGTCGAACCCGGCGAGTCTCACCTAAGCCCTCGCAGTGGGGGTCGTTACCGCGACCCTTTCCCCAAGGACCTTCCGCAGGTTGACCGCGAGTTTCCGCACCTTGTTCTTACCTGCCGATTCCGGGATCTCTATAAAAGTCCCCCCGTTCCGCGCTTTGCGGAGTCGAGGGCTCGCGATGCCCATAGCCTTGATGTCTATGCTGGTACGCGCCAGAGTAAGAAGCTCCGGATACGTAGGCCCTTCCTTGGCCCTGGTAATTAGGACCGCTACCGTCTTCGGGGGTCTCCGGATTCCTGCGACGTTGCTCGCCTTGCTCCGCGGTTCTCCTCGCTCCGCTCCGCGGGGCGGGATGGGGTTGGACCGGGCCCAATCCGCTCCGCTTCCACCGTCTCGGGCAGGCGCCGTACACCGGGTCGGCTTCCGGGCTCCCCCTGCATCTGGTCGGGATGGCACAGGCTCGACCTCCCCCGCGTCCGCCCGCGAGGCTCTTTTCCCCCTGGATTTTCTCCGTACCACCTGGGATCAGGTCGGCTCGGCGTCCCTCGCCGCCGAGATCCGCTCGCTGTCCTGTGCGTCGCTCCATCCCGTCCTTCCCGTCGTGTCGGCCACCGTCTCCGTCATCCCTTTCGCCCTCGGTGCGGGCCTGGTGTCCCTAAGGGCATCGGTCAGCAAGCGAGGGTCTCTCCTCTCCCGCTCTCGGACAAGCTGGCGGACCACCTCCATCAGGATGGAGAGTTGATCCAACACCGCCGTGTATCGGATATCCTCCCCCGCGTCCCCAGGGCCGTTGCCCGAGGGGCGAGTGTCTCAGGGTGCTGGTTTCGTGGGCGAAGGAGCCGCCCTCCGCGCCCGGCGTGAAGGCTGCGCCGGCACGTCACGTCCTCCCCACGGGCTGGTTTCCGGTTTGCTGGCCCGCTCCAGTCCCGCGAGCTACCTCTCCAGGGCCGCGGTTATCTCCTTTAGACGGCTAATCTGGACGCGAGCCTCCTCGAGTTCAGCCCGGCCACGAGCCTTCCGCTCCTCGGCCGCCTGGAGACGAGTCGCAATCGCCTCTGTCCTCTTATGGGACATAGACGGTGAGCGTCTCTCCCGGGCTCGCTTGGTAAGGGTCTCGGCTGTTCATCTGATTCTATCCAAGCGGCGCCGCACATCCCCGCTCCGGCGGCCGCCGCGCTTTCCGTTTTTGCTCCTGCCCCACTGAGCGTCCATCTCGCTTGTGGCTTGCAGGATACCGGCGAGGATGTCCGCGTCAGGCACGTCGCCATAGTCCTTAGTAGCCTCTCCATCCGGGGAGGAGACGACTATGATCGGGCCGACGGGCCTTCTGCCGATGACCGGGCAGATCAATTTGCCCTGGGTTCGGTGCTTCTCCTCGTCTCATCCGGGCCTCCTGCCTTGACCGGGGAGAACTGCGTCTCATCTGAGGACGAGGGCGATGACGACCGGAGCAGCCTCCTCCTGGAGGCATCACGTCCCTCGGCATCTCGTACGCCCCATCCAAACTCGACCCCTCCGTTCTCCTCGTCACCCGAGGAGTCGGAGGCGTGGGTGTACTTCTCGTACCACCGCTCATCGGTGGAGGAATGCTATAATTCCTCACGTCCCTCAACGCGTCCATCGGCAGGACCACAGGCCGGTCCGCCACTAAATCCCCCCTGTCAGTAAGCCCGTTGAGTGATTTCGACGCAGGGGTGGCCGAAACCACATCCTCCTCGCGCCGTTCCGGTAGTTCCGGGCAACCGGTCTTATTTATCGTTAGTTCTTTGTTCATGTTTATGAGCCAAGTCGTGCCGAAGAGCAGTTCGATTTTTGGAGTAAATGGGAAGAACTAAACTCTCACCCCGTCAGTGCTCGCATGGCGGGGGGGCCCTGGCTACTCTAGGGGGGGGGGGAGGTATCCCAGAGATCCGCTCGCGACCGTGACATAAACCCGCACGGCCACTCATCCCTCGACACGAAAACCTTGGATTCGGGTTGATCACGGGCACCCTGTAAAAAGAAAGAATGGGGGGTGCATTTGGATGTGTCCAGCCTGCGGATGTTCAGAGGCTGGTTATTACGGCCGTTGCGACCCCCGGTTTGCGCCTGTGCACACGTGTGTGAGTGTTCGATTCGAGCGGTGCGTGAACTCGAACGGGCATTCGATGCCCGCCATTACACCGCACGGGCAAAAGCCGTGCCCCGGAGCGGGTAGTGGCTCCATCTCGTGGCTGCGGCGCGTACTCGAAGTTCGGCACGCATCCGCAAGACACGCATGCGCACCGTTCGGCCGACTCTTTTGTAAGATGTCGGCCCCCACGAAGATGACAGGCGCTCCAGACAGTGATGCCAGGACGTCGGATTTTTTCCCACTTGAGAGCCTTTGTGCGCATGCGCATGCGACGTCACAGCTCGACGGCGGTTGTTTCCATGGATGTATCTATGTGCAACAGTAGATACGTGTAAGGGGCCCTAATTTCTACCGTATTTCAATTGTCACGGGGGTCTAACGATACCCCATATTTGAGTAAAGTATATACGTTACTGAGAATTTGGTAGGGTGCACGAGTGGGAAAAATCCTACGTCCTGGCTTCACTGGTTCCAGAGCGTCCTGTGCTCCCATCCTTTATCGTCGCACGTGGCAAGCTGATCCTTGTTTCCGCCCATGCGTCGTCCCAGTTCCGTCGGCAGCAGCGACAGGGACAAACGCGAAGACTGAGGGACGGGTGGGCCCAGACGAGGGGGGGGGGATTTTAGGGATAGTGGGACATAGAATGGGAGGGTTCCTGTACACGTACGACAGCGCACGAAGGGGAGGGGAGAACAGACAAAAGGAACAAGAAAAAGAAAAAGAAACAGGGAGCACGGGATTATTGGACGGCAGGGTGGCACGGTCAAGGCGTGTCGTCCTCCTCCTGGCAGGGAGAGAGGCGGCCAGGCCTACGGCCTATATAGGTAACGCCTACGAGGCCCAGCACCGGTCGTCCAGCAACAAGGACCAAAAAAAGACACACTACGAGCACACTGGGCGGGAAGACAGAGGGGTAGGTGCACGTAGGGGAAGACAGAGGGTAAACGGGAGCTGCGCATGGCGCACGTGGTACGACGAGGAGGAGATAGAAGTATTTAGGAGACGCAGGTTACAGGGGTTTACGAGGATGGGGGGAGGGAAAAGAAAGACGAGGGATATGCACCGTGCCCCCCCCCCCCCCAATCCCCGGACGCCCACGCGCCACGGTCGCGAGGTCCACGGCCACCAGGCACGTGGCCGTGCGTCCCGATTGTCGGTGCCTCCTGGCGTCGAAGGCGCGAACGTCCTTCGGGGAAGGGGGTAAGCCACTCGAGCGTACCCCCCGTAGTTACGGCCGTCTAACCGCCCCTCCGCGCACATCCACGCGGTCGCGCACCACACCAAAAGCACCCATCGTCACGGGGGTGTACGAACGGGGCAATAAACAGATACCGCGCGCCATACCCTACGGTAAAATTTGATGGCACCACTCAAAGGACGTTACATTACATTACTCGCGAAGACGTCCGGGCACGTTGGTAGACGCTACTGTCGCGAACGTACTAGTAGCCTACCCCTTATATCTAAGAACACGAAAAACTAGCCTAACGAAGATAACATCAACGCTAGACACTAATTCTTAGAGCTATCCTACGGCTACCTTGAAACTATATCTAACACCGGCGCCCCGGAGGCCGCGGCTCGCGAGGAGGACGTTCGGAAGAGCTCCGTTTCTTCTGGGGCCCATAATGGTTCCAGAGACGCCATGTTGGTGCCTCGCACCGACAAGCGAAAGAATCGTCGCCCGCGGAAAGTCGGAGACCCCCGCACCTTACACCAGGGTGCGGGAGACTTCTCGCGTCCGAGGGGGATACTCTCCGTCACTGTAGAGCGTCTCGTGTCGGTACCACGTCATCTTCTAGACCCTCGCAAATTGGCGGGAAACGTCCTCATCCATCCATAACGCCTCGCGAGCCTTGTGACACACTTAACTAACGAGTGGACACACACTGGGGGTGGGTGGACACCCCCTTACCAAGAAAACCTGCACAAAACCGGGACCAGTCACGAACACGTCCGGTCGCCAAGATGGCCGAACCTTTCGGAAGGCAACCGGCTGGACGGTTTGCTTATATGTTTAATGAGATACTAATGGGCTCGGGCCTCCGAGCTCCGGATGACGGTGGTGGATTTGGTAGGATTCGAATGAGGACACGCGTCAATTTTAATTAATGACCAATATTTTATTCAAAAGGTGTATCGTGAAATCTCATATCCTTCGTTACTGTACTATCCGTAATATTCTCGGCGGGTTGCGCGTATTATCAGAGTCGCGATCTGACATTTGCTCCGTGAGCGATGAAGCACTTAGTGTTAAGTTTCAACAATTATTAACGCGTACGCGGATCAGTGGAATCAGTTGCGACGTGATCTCGCTGTTCTCACGACTCTAGAGCTGTAGCTCGTGAAATAAACGCAGTGCGTAGTGTTTACAGAATTCGCGCGACCTTGAAGGTATGGCCCTCCCGCTTGACTCTCCCCTGGTGGTTAATTTAGATTTTTCGATGCGACTTCTCGCGGTCAAGGCTATGGGTTTGTAATTGGCTTTCCTAAGCGATGAAACGAGTGAGGATTGCTTTTGTCGCGTGGCCACTGGTTTCCCCTTGAAACCAGGAGCGACAAACGGCAAGCGTGATGTGGGAGTTGCTCGAAGAAGCTTAGGACAACTCACAGGGATACGAGAGCTCTACGAGTTTTCCATCTCCCGGGAAACGACTTCAGCTCAGATCTGTTCAGCTCGTGTATGCGACCTGAGCTGACCAAACTGGCTACCGTACCTGTCCAGCCCCAATTGCGGGGGGAGGAGGGTAAGGCCCAGAGTCAGCCTCCTGGAGAACATCCAGTAAACGTACGTGGGGTCGGCAATCCAAAGATCGAGCGTTCCCACGACGCCCGAATACTCACCAGGGATTGCTCGCGTACCTTCCGGGACGGGATTAGGATCAGTATGTACGGTCGCTGACGACGGCCATTGATCGACAATACATAAACTCGCTATGAGAATCGGCAGCCACCGTAATGAGCTGGGCGAATTCTCCGCGAGATGATCGGATCACAAGACCGTACCGCGAACCCACACCGCCCAGAGCCGGTCTAGCGCACCACTACCTGAATGCAATTTGCTAGGCATTGCGGAAACGCCGAATCTAAGATAAGTAGGGCACCTTAGTGAGCTAGGTTGTCTCAGAGCCGCCGTGTGGGCTAGCAAGGATTGTCGGGTTTGAGTAGAACCGTATGGCTCAGTACCACTAACCTTTCCCCACTTCAGCAGATGTCGATTTATTTGTCGTCGCGGACTATGAAGCCGATAACGATTATTTCGTATTCGGGACTATCGTGCCCGAATACAAGCAGTACCCTTTTTGATAGCAATTCCCGTGAGTGATTGTGCTTATGTGCACTCTATCTCGTTTAGTATCAGAACGATCGCACGAAGGAAGAATTGGTCTGTATGCCTTATGCTTCTCAAAACGTCCTTCCGATTTAACCACCAGATGCAGAGTGCCACTCTCGTTCGCTGCATCGACCTCCTTTGATCGGATGATCTGGGAGGGGTTTCAACGCATGCACACGAGATTTCGTGCATCAGGGAATTCGGTCGGCCACTCGCGGACCGCCCGAGTGTATGGAACCGTCCATACGGTTACAGTGTGTGTGCTAGACACCGCCAGTGAAGGCAAGGAGACCCGGCAGACGATGAAGGCGAGGAGCCGGATCCAGTGGTGAAGCTCTGGAGTACCCGTACATCGGACGCGGGGGCTGGGTCCGTATACCAGCGAGAGCTGCCGGCGGAGAGTGACGAGTAGTGGGCGAGGAAGCTGCCCTCGCCCCTCTTTCCAACCCACAGACAGGATGAAGGACTGGGTTTCAACGGGCGCGCAGAGAGGGCCCTGGGTCGCAATGGCCTCGGTCGTCCACGGGACACCTTCCCTCACACGCACGCATCCCTGAGGGAGTGCACGGTAGTGGGTTTTTAGTTGGTCAAAATTCCACATTATCCTGCCCCCGAGCCTGTCCGGGAGAGGCCCGGATGCACCCTCGCCCACCATCTTGGGGTGGTACACCCCGACCGACACCTGCGGGGAGAGGCGGGCAGTGTGCCTTTTGAAGGTTTTCCCCCACCAAAAAAAAGGTCCTGAGAACTCCCCAGGCAAACTATCAACTGCCAACTATCCGAGCCTCCACTCGGACCGTCTGCAATTCCGGCTGATACGACTGGTGCGATGGGCGCCATAGTCTTCAGGGCCGTAGGGCGCCTCCGCTGTCCGGGGTAATAAGCTCCTGGTTGTGCTTTGGCCAGTCGCCGGGGTGGAAGACGAACCAGCCCGGCCGATGTTTCTTCAGAGGATGACTCCATGGCCATAGCCTCGGAGATCACAGGGGCAGTCCTTGTCCTGCCGAGGCCGTTGGTTAGCCATACGGTCAGTGTGCTTGTGCCCTGCTCCGGCTTCTGTTGGTCAGGCAGTGGGCGCATCCGAGGTGTGTCGCCGTTCGGCTTCGCCGAAGGCTAAAGACACCCTCTGTTTGAGAGTATTCTTGTATCGTTTTAAAACAACCGGAAGCGGGAGGAGCCGGGGAGGGGCTGGGCTGAAGAACGCAGGCGAAGGGGGCTCTGGACGTAATGGCTTGAGTCTTCTCCCGGGACCCCTTTTATTGCACCAACATCCTGCTAGGGACAGCACGGTGGCGGTTTTTAGTGGGTAAAAATCCCACACTACCCGGCTCGTGAGCCCGTCTGGGACAGAACCGCGGAGGACCCCCCCCCCCCCTCTCGGGGAGGGCGCGTCTCCCGACCTGCCCTGCGGGGCAAACCGGGCAGGGTGCCTTTTGAAGGCTTTTCCCACCTTAAAGAAAAAAAGAAGAAAAGGGCGCATCCGGGGTGGCGGCCCTCATGCTGGTGATCTCAGGGTGTCGGCCTGGCGTGCCCGCTCAGTCGCCTTATGAAGCCTCCTGACGTTGGCCGGTACTAGAGCTACGGCTTGGTCGGCTGGATCAGGTAGACGGCTCATCCTCCTCTGTGGCGGCATGCTTGCCTTTTGAGTGCTCTCGCCGATCGTGACCTCCCACCGGTTTCCTTTGTTCAGGGTTTCAAATTCTTTACGTGCGCACTCCGTTTGATCGTGCTGATATTCTCCAAGAGCACGGTCGTAGATATTGGGTTGTTCGGAAAGTCATTTCGTTAAGTAAAACCACCTGAACCAGTTTTTTGCCAGCAAGGACCAAAACAAGGGGAATTATGTTACTGCCAGAAAGATGGCAAAAGGTGTTGGACCAGAATGGGCAATATATAATTTAATAAAATATTTATTCATTATACGAAAACTGTCTTTCATGTTCCCCAAAAAACGAAATGACTTTCCGAACAACCCAATACTAGCCGCCGTAGAACGGTGAACGGCTCGGAGAACTCGGGCGCAAACTTGGCGCAGAAGTTGTCCACTGCCGAAGATAGAGGGTGCTCCTGGTACATGATCTACACTCCGACTTCCGGGAATCACACCCGCTTGCGGAGTTTGTAGAACTTCCAGCTTAACGTCACCCTAGTTTGGCGGCGAACAAGAGCCAGGGCCTTTTCTAACTTTTAAGTGGCGGCTCGGCGCTGGAGCACATCTTCCTCCCGGGGCTCTACCATATTATCGCACCTATCTTCCGGCCGATTATCTTCTGGCCCCCGCAATTTCTTACCGATTGTAAGGTAGGCGGTGATGAGGCCTGTGGTGTTTGCATGGCCGTGTCGTATGCGTGCATGGTTCTGCCCACCGTCCGATTTTGATGGCACCGGTCGTCTTGAAGAGCTTGTGTCATCATGGTTTTGATGATCGAGTTCGTTCTTTTCACGAGATTACACTGGAGAGTGTACGATGGTGTCCACCGGTGACGCATGTCGTAAAATCACAACAGGCGAAGAAAGTTGCCTCCGACGAATTGTCGCGCGTTATCGGTAATGATGTGCGCGGGGCCCCTTTGGCGAAGAATGACCCTATTCAGTACAACCTGAGCTACGCCGGGGACGGTAGCTTGCCTTAATGGCTGTAGTTCGACTTATTTTGTGAACTTTTCCTGCATTACCAGCAGTCACACAAACCCTTTTAAGGAGCGGGGTAGTGGATGGACCAAATCCGCTGACATGACGTCCCACAGCACTGGCGATTGTAGTGTGCATTGTCCCGGCAGGTCTCTGCTGTGAGACCTTGCACCGCTGGCAAGTGGCACAGATTCGGACGTACTTGGCGGTGTGTCTTCCCATGCGTGGCTAGTAGTATCGCTGTGTTAGTTGTTGGATCGTTTTTGCGACCTGCAAGCGGCCGGGGTGCTTGTCGAATCGCCGGACCGCTTTCAGTCGTTGTTCGGTGGGTAGACATTCCTTCCATGCGCACTCGAAGCTGCCCCCCACGGGTCCAGAATGCGGTATTGTATGCGGTCTTCCTAAACGCGGTAGTACGCATAGCCGGACGGCCTTGCAGTGACGAGAGGGCCAGTCCTCCTCGTTCACGACATCGTATCCTTCGGGTTAGTGGAAGAGAACATCGGCCACAGGGTTTAGTTCTCCTTTCTGGTACTTCACTTTGTAAGAATATTACTGGAATCGACGGAAGACAGCTTCCCGTAGTTCATCCCATGACCAGCGGTGATTCTTCTGCAGGAGCTGGTGAAGGGGGTCTGCTATCTTCGCAAAGTGCTCGATGTATCTTCGGTACCAGGACACCATGTCGAGGAAGCAGCGCAGTTCGCGGAGTTCGTTGGTGTGTGTACCCTGCGGATGTTGTCCATTTTATCGGGATCCGCATGGATTCCGGCGGACGTGGTGCGGTATTTTAGATACCGGAGATCGGTGTGGCAGAACTGGCACTTTTCCAGGTTGCGACGGAAGTCGGCCTTGCAGAGGTGAGCGAACACTTCTCGGAGGTTCTGCAAGTGTTCCTCGAACGTGCTTCCTAGGATTACGATATCGTTCAAGTAGATGAAGACCCGGGGTTCCATTTTGGGAACCGATTACTTGATCTAGTAACTGCTGGTGGGGGCCGGGTGCAGACTGTTGTATTAACTTGGTTTATTGAGGTTACTCAGTCAAGATTTACATTAGATGAAATTACGAAGGAATCCATAGAAAAAGCAAAAGGACAGGTGAGGACCCTTGTTATTAACAGTTGAGGCCCGTTCGCTGGCAACGCGCATGCGCAGATCGTACCGAAACGAAGACGAATACAACCGCGCTATTGGAAGCGCTGGAAACTATCTTTCAACATAGACTGAAGGGAATTCAGCGAAACTGGAGTAGCCCACGTCCCGGAACGGTGAAAGCAGAGATGGGCCGGCCCTCCGGGGCTAGTGCGATCTGCCAATATCCTTCAGCCAAATCAAAGGCAGCGGGTACGCAGCTCGGATGCGGACTTGGTTGACTCGTCAAAATGCAACGCAGAACGTTGACTTCCCGTTGTTTTTGTGGACAATTACCACGGGTGGGCTCCGGGTGTTTTCGGAAGGCTCTACCACTTTCTCCTTTAGCATCTGCTTCACCTTGGCGTTGATGATGGCCGTTGCTTAATCGGCTGATCAGTAATGACCCCAATACGATCTTGGATCAGCCGGGTGAGATCTTGGATCCGTGCACAGAGCAGAAGCTCTGAGGCCAAGACGTCCTCCAGTCGTTGGTACTTTTTTTTTTTTACGTGGGGGAAATCTTCATAGACTCCCCGGCTCCCTGGGGGAGAGCCGGGGGTGTGCCGGATTCTTACCGGCTAAAACCCCCACGGCGGCCATCCTATGCGCAGTTTGGGGGGGCACCGGGAACTACAAGCAACACATCACGGTGCCCCCCCCCCGCCGCAGCCCCTTAGGGTCACCCATACGTGGGAAGGTCTTGAGGACTCCCCAAATTGCCAGAAGGCCTAATTTGAGGGCGTTGCGCAACCGCCACGCAACGCCGTCCCTCCTGGAGAGTTGCGTGCAATGGCAACCCGAGCCCCCACTCCAGCCGTCTACAACCCCCAGTGATACCACTGGTGCAATGGGAGGCTTATCGTACTGATGAGCTCTCCGTCAGTGGTACCACTTCAAAAGTTCATTCGGCCGGGGATGACAGGGGGCGCCTGCGCTCCCTGCCCCTCCGACCCGCTGCCTGCCGCGCAGGACCTGCGCGTTCGCGGATACGCCCCGCGGCCTCCTTCCGAAGCATTACTTGCTCGCAGAAGGAGGCCACGGCGCGCCAGGACCTTTCGCCGCTCAGCATCGCGCGGACGATGGCCGGCAACGAGAACTCCTTCCCTACTTCTTCACGCAGGACACGGAACTCGCTCTGCCACGCTGGGCAAATCACCAGCGTGTGCTGCGCCGTGTCCCGCTCATCGGGGTAGTGGTGGCACTGCGTCGTCCTCTCCTTCCCTATCCGACAGGTACTCACCGAAGCATCCATGCCCGGCGAGCACCTGCGTCAGCCGGTAAGTCAGCCGTCCCCAGGTCTTGCCCAGCCACTTTTCGAGACTAGGTAGGACAGCCGCGACAGCGCGCTCCCGGGCTTGACGCCTCGCGGTCGCCTCGTCGATCGCCGGTTCTGGCGGGGCATCCCTGGCCTGACAGAGGGACGAGGAGTAAGAGTGTCTCTCCGCCCTTTTCTCTGCCAAGAGTTCCATAGGGAGCTGCCCCACGAGAACCATCGCCGCAGCGTAGGACATCGTGCGGTACGCACGCACGATCCTGATGGCCAATTGCCTTTCAAGCCATTTCCGGTTGTGCCGGGTGATCACCAGGTCGCACGACTGCGCCGGGGCTCCGTGCAGGGCCACGGACCGCACAACCCCCGCATAAAGGCGGCGGACCCTCTCCTCAGGCCCCCCAAGGTTTGGAAGGAGGTGGCCTAGCCATTCAGCCATCCGTTCCGCTCGGGGGGCCAGGCGATCGAAGTGGGTGGCAAAGCGCCACTGGCCGTACAAGGTGAGCCCCAGGTATTTTATGCCAGGGCCCACCTCGACTTCGGCCTGACCTACCTGGAGCCGGGACCTGAGCGTCTCCCCACGGCGGCGGGTGTTGTAGAACCACAACGCCTCCGTTTTATGGGGAGGCTCGCAAAGTTCCAGCTCCTCTATCCTTCGGACGACGCAGGCTACCCCGCATTCGGCGAGGTGGAGCGTCCGTCTGTAGTCCTCCCCAATGACTAGCTCTAACGTTTCATCCGCGTAACACGTCACGCTGACACCGGGGAGAAGGTCGACCCGTAAGACCACATCGTATCCGATGTCCTACAGGATCGGCCCCAGGACTGAGCCCTGTGGAACACCGCACCGAGTCTCCCGCACGACTAGCGTGCCCGACCTGTCCGGGTAATCTGCCCACCTGCCCGATAGGTAGTCCCTGAACACATGCTGGAGGTAGGTTGGTACCTAATGGTATCGGAACTCCTCCAGAATGGCCTCCCAGGGGAGGGTGTTGAATGCGTGTACGATATCTAGCGATATCGCCAACGCCACCCCACCTTGAGAGACAGCCGAGTCAGAGTGGGCCCTCACACGCAAGACCACGTCGACGATCAAGCGACCCACTCTGAAGCTGAACTGGCTCTCGATCAGATCGGGGCCAGCGCCGGACAGGTGCTCGATGAGGCTGGAAGCTGTTATGCGTTCAAACAGCTTTCCTACGTCGTCGAGTAGACAAATCGGCCGGTATTCCAAGGGCGACTCTGCGGGCTGACCTTTCTTCCTAATAAGGACCAGACGGTTCCACGGAGGGGGAAACTGGCCAGACTGGAAGCAGCCATTAAATAGCAAAGCCAGTCTGGCCCCGAGGACACCTTGCGTCGAGACCCAGGCCCGTCCAGGGATGCCGTCTGGATCCGGCGCGGTTTGTCGGGCCCCGAGGTGCTTAAAAGCCCTGGACAGCTCCCCTCTCGTGAACCACAGCCCGTGGGACCAGGTAGTGGGGTCCGGCAGGGTATTAAGCGGAGGCCGCCGCGACACTCTCCCCGGAGAGTCGGAGAAAAGCGCCGATACGACTCCCCCAAAAAGCTGGGGGCCTAGGGACTCTTACCCATTACCAGCCGATATTGGTGCCCTCATGGGTCCTTATCCAGAGTCTCGAGGAGCTCTTGCCAGGCCTGGGCCTTGGCCGCTTTGATGGCCTGCCAGAGGGCTACTTGTGTCTCATGGAAGCTCTCATACAGATCTGCAACCCACGCCTCGTTGCGATTCCGCCCTCTGCTGGCACGTGTGTACCGGCGCCGGACGCGCACTCACGCTGCACGCAGGTCTGCTATCGCGCCCGACCACTAGTACACCGCGCGAGGAGTACGGAGTCTGGTCCGCGGCATGGCGCCGTGGCGTGAGCATTAAATTCCTCTAGAACGAGTGCAGAGCGAGGAGATAGTCGAGCAACGCACTGTCGGACCTCGCTCAGATACGTCTCGAATGCTTCGAGACTGCAGTTCTGCGCGATGTAACATCCTACCACCGCGATGTGCCCCCACTGTGTCGCCGTGTATCTCGATTTGCGCTCGATCAGCGATAGGGATGGTGCGCGCTGCGTGCTGAAACTGACGATCGCCACAAGGCCGCTCGCATCCCCCACCCACTCTGGGTGGTCAAGGACGCGATACGGCTACGCGGTTACCGCCAGCCCGATGTTCCACTCGTGTCGGGTCTGGACCATTAGGTCCTGGGCCCAGCACGAGTAGTTCAGATTGGCCTGGAGGAGGCGATGGGTCATGAAGTTTATTCCATGTTCATGGCCTCCTCCAGGCCAGCTGCCGACTCCTTCATCGTCCCTAAACGGGCGACTTCCGCATGTGCCGCTGGCACGTATGCGGTCGGTATATCTGGTGGGCCGGCTGGCGGTGTTACCGCCGCAGCCGTTGCGCCCTTCGCCCCACTCCGGCCACTCCTTCTTTTGGAGGGCACTGGGGCGCAGGACGCGCTACCAACGCGGTGGTCGGCCTTCCGTCCGAGGTCGCTGCATAACGGGCACCGAGGTGGAGCTGCGCATGCTCCAGCCAGGTGATCAGTGCCCCCACACCGGTAGTAGCGCCCGCTACGGTCAGCGGTGGCCGGGCATCTGGAGCTGATATGGCCCAGCTCCAAACACCGGAAACACCGCAGAGAAATGCTCCGCCAGCGGCTCCACCTTGGCTGAAGACTAGCCATCCAGTACACGGCCAGCTGCGGCGATCTTCAGCGCCCCACGAGCGAGCATTGAGCCCATATGGTGCTGAAGCCAGAGAGGGAGAACGTCCGGATTTCCCCGGTCTTCACCTCCCCCTCCTGGGACCCACCCGTCGTAGCGATGACTTGCACCACGTCACTGGGCGAGACGGAGTCGTGCAGCCCCCTGGGGAAGATACGTAGGAGCACGCCTGGGAGAGCAGTTGTGGATCGGGAGGAATAGCCAAATAGCGAAGGGAAATTGGACACTGGTAAAGGGAAAACTATGAAGGTAGGCGGATGTAGAGAAAAGTAGTGGGCAGAGGAAAGGAAAAAGGAGAAACAAGTGAAGTTGAGAAGTATGTAAAAGGAGAGAGAAAGAGCGGTCACCAGGGGATGCTAGTGGCCGTTTGGTGGGAGAGGAAGTGGCAAGAAGCGAGCGGGAGCAAGAATTATGAGAAATGTGTAGGGTACGTTAAGTTAGCGGTAAGGTGAGGAATAGCAGTAAGATAGTGTTTAAGAAAATGTTTATAAAAGACTCTATCCCTAAAGGGAAGGTTCAGAATAATCACATACATACATACATATTTTTGCAATTTAGATTCTCACGATGGATGTCCTGTCCTGCTAGTTCCCTGACGACGAAAACAGTTGAAAATTATTCATAGAAATAAAAGAGACCAACATACTGCGAAAGAGATCGGATCATCCATCGTACCTTTTTACACTACAATTTGTGTAGTAATAAAGTTATTGTCCTATGAATAAGTGTTACTCTTCCGCGAACACGCCTTGTTGAAATAATATACACTTCGTCAATCTGCCAGCGTAAGCCATCCTAGTAAGAAGTATACCTGCAGACTTTGCACTTGCTTTATGCTTGGTTGTAGCCTCCCGTTCAGTCATACAATACGATTACTGCAATTCAACATAATACTCCTTGAGCTTGAGAACCTTGATTCAGATGATGGTAACTGTGCATTTATCAATATTGAACTAACGAAGAGGCTCTTTACCGAATATTGTTGGTTTCCATTCCCGTTGCATCTCTTTCGGGGTGTCTTTGGGACTGCCAGGACAATGTTCTAAATTGCTTGAGATCCCAAAGTGTTTATTTTCGTGTTATTGCGGAATCAGACTAGTAATACACGTTGATTACCAGTAATGACAGTGCCTGCCTCACCATTTGACATAGACTTGTGAGCAACAATGCTTTGCACATTTCCAAACGTCGTGTAGTTAAATTTACATCTTGCACATAAAAACGTTGTTCCCCATGTTTGGTCATATTTTATTCACATCATTCACATCGAATCCGTGCAATTGCACAGTGTTTGTCCCACATTTTACTATTCTTGAAATACGTGTTTGGCTTAATAAACGCCACTGTGTAATGTACTGATTCCAAGAGATGAATAAGTCTAATAGCAACGATTTGTCGCATCCGATTTTAGTTGACCAAAGACGTTCTAAGAGTATCCTTGCCTGAAGAACAACTTGAAGGTCCTACCAATCCCAACGGATTGGAAATTAGCGACATAACAGATCAAATATGCCGTTTCGTTACTCGCTTGGATTCGATATCAGCATTGACAGAGTAGTACAGCAGATCGAGCGACGGGTTCCATAGAAATCGCAACGTATTGAAATCTGCTGAAATGTTTTCCATTAAATTTTCCTCAATTGTTTCCCTCTCCATTAGAGATGGATCATTGGATACCGATTTGCAGGGTTAAAATCCTCCTGTTGCTAAGATGGTTTTAAACTCCGCTTTTGTTGCCTGTGCTTCTTGATGTTAGTCGGATCTTGATAAAGTCCGTTTACGTAAAAATTGTTTTTTATAACCTTTCTTCCGATGGATATCGTTCTTTGTTTGGGATGGCTAATTGGTACAAATATTGGATGGCCAGAAACGGCGAAGATGCAAGCCCATATGTTACCGTACTAAACCTAAATATGCAGATCAGCTTCTATTATGTTTCACGCCAAAAAAGCTCTTTCTAAATTCATGCGATGTTGTACAATACTGGTTTGTCTATTTATTTTTTCGATGTCCATGGAAAAAATATATGCGCGTGTCGTAATCGGAGTACAATCGAGAAAAGATAATGGTGGATTCTTGGTCCAATCGTGTGGATATCTTAATGAAATATCTGCAGTAATTTTGGAAGACGCGTTAATGGCTACACTCAGTTTTGTGGTGAAGCATGATTTTCTTATGATACAGTGATGTGGTATATAGTACGCTGTCTTATCTCGTATATCACCATCGTATATCCAAGATTCAAGTATTGTCCCATCAATTCTGTATGTTGCAATTTATGTTTAAGATTTTTGTTTAATTGTCGCTCTATTGCGAAAAGCCGTTTTCTCATGATTTTCTCGGAATTTCCAAGCTTGTTAATATCATCGCGGGTTGGTAAGGATGCGGTGAACTCGTCGTTGGATTCATTCTCATGTGTTCATATAAAATGTTTTTAGCACAATTCTTCTTCAGTTGAATTACACTTTTCTTCCAGCATATTCATCAACCGACCATAATTTCTACAAGTTTTACGAATAAATTTCGTCCACAAAATGATGATTTTTCGATTACTTTACTTACGTGATTTGTTTGTTGGTAAATAACCGGTAATAATCCACGCGAGTCTGGTCCCATGCATTATTGGTTTGTCATTTTTAGTTTAATTTGTCCTCCGCACAAGTACAAAAAAAATACCAGCACTGAGAATGCAATCAATTTTTCAGGGCCTGTCGAACGTTGAGTCTGCTAACGTCAAATGTTTGGAATTTATAGTTCATGTATATCACCGTGTATTGAGGGATATGACGAAATGATATCGTTTACTACTAAGGAAGATAATTTAGTATAATACGAGCCAAACTGCAGTATTACTTAACATTCCACGGGTTCTGACGTGCTAATTTGGTATTGTTTAAGCTGTCTATCGGAAATTCGATTTTTCACGTCACTTTTCGACTCTCTGCCTGAAAGTCGTTTCTCTGATGGCGGTGCTTCGATTATAAACATGAATAAAAACAAGCCCATAATTACCCGGTAAGCATTTAATTATGTGTATTTCGATACAGTACTACACCTTTTCGAGACCGATTCGCAATTTCTTGAGTGTTCTTAGGCAACACATATTAAACTGTTGTTTTTAACCACTTGCGCTATAAAGACGTAGAAGACTGGGAAAACAAAAACGACATGTCCGCCACGTCGGTTAACAGTTAGATACGTTAGGTATGTTGTACGGATTTGTAGGTGTAATGTAACGCCTTACCGCATGTTATATTGTGCAGTGCAGCACGGCAACCGAAAGTTAAATCGTAGCGCAAGTGATTAAAGCGCTTGCTGTATTCTCGAGGACTGTGACTTCGAGTTCGGTTAACAACGGTTTGCAGAACAAGTCTCAACTAGTCGCACTCAATATCTCAGTAAGTATAGCTTTCATGTCTGCTCAGTGACTTACATTAATTCTTTTGTATTATTTATTCTCACGGCTGGAGGAATTACGCCTCCACAAATATATTCTCTTTTCTTACTCTTTGATAATCCCATCGTAAATGTATAGAGTGCGGAGTCATAGTACTTTACCTTTTCTTATTGCGTGAAGAGTTACGCATCCTCGAGTACGTCTCATTCTATATTCTTATGTGAACGCATCTTTCATCATTGGTGTTACAGTGTAAGCTCACAGTGAAACTTTTTTTTTGTAAATAAACATAAATTGCTTTTTTGTAATGAAACGTTTTGTAAACAAATCTACGAGAAGTCTATTGACGTGCAGTTATTCGCGGTGTCGCGATTACAGATATCGGGTCCTACGATGACCGAAACGACCGATGAGCCGTTAGCTGCGTCATGCCAGCGAACACTTTTTATGCGTTGAGCATAAGTAGGCATGGTGATATACCAAAGCTGATACGATGAGAAGCTTGAGATATCTTTATAAGATCCGAATGAGACACTCTATAAGCGTTATGATTTTCTACAAAGTCAAAACAAAAGACACGCACAAAGCACGACCGTTTTGTTTGAACCACACGTGCCTAATGGCCGATCGGGAAGAAGGCAGTCACGTGATGTGCTAGGGGTTGCGTATAGACCAGTATCGATCTAGCAGCGCTCGATCGGTGCTGCCATCTAAAGCGAAGACGCACTTGGTATTTCTAACAGAATCCCGAACAATAGCCAGCAGTTATTATTAAAACGTTACACCTCCATCGCGGGGCAATGTAACTGTTCGCTTTTTCTATAGAATTTTATGCAATGCAATATAACATTACTTGGCGTCACTTTGAATGATGTATTTGTTAGTGACATTGCTAATTTAGGGCACTCAAATTGCTGCAAATTTACTGTTATGTTTGATGTGCGGCGGATTCTTTCCCGAGAAGGAAATGACGCACGCGCGGAGATGGCGGATTACGAAACATAGACGCGGTGCTGTGGCAACAATAAGCGTTCGTATACTGCATAATTCACTAGTTGAAGCAACTACTGTGCAGAATTTATTGCGAGGTAGAACGGACACGCTAGTTTCCGCAAATGAGTTTCTTATGTTTTATACGGAGCGGTAAGTTTTCTTCTGACCGGAAAAGGACCTGTAATTCAGGACGAGACGTTGCCGCTTTACAGTTTAATCCTACATAATTAATGATCGAGTGATATTACAATCCTTCGATTGCGGTATTTGGTATCTGGATGCGGGTTGGAAGAGGTAGCCTACGAAAGCCGGGTAAAGTTAATTGCTTAAAGTATGGGAGATAGCGTCCAGATGACGCTAAGGACCTCTTGATACGGGAACCCGAACAAGAGTGCATTAACGCGTCAATCGTGTATATTAGCGATATATATCACCCTTGATCGTACAAATTACGGAACATGTATATATTCTATCGAGATTTTCTGCAATAAATCTCGCTTGATGTGTTTCGTTTTGTACGTCACTACGTTGCGTACATTGAAAATGATGTCTAGGATGACCCTGTATGTATGATGTTGACGATACTTCTCCAATCCAGTATGACCGAATAATATTTAAATTTCATTCCGGTAAATATATGTTCTCCTGTAAATGTATAAAATTGTTCTCCTATCTTTTATTGATAAATCATCGAGAAAGTACTACAATATAAAATCAGTCGAAAATAGTTTTCCTGGTGTGCATGTCTATAACAAATATTTCGATATGAATTATGTAAGTTATTAATTCTACTTTGAAAAAAAAAACAACAAATCTGACAGTTTACTTTATACTGGTTTTTCCTTCGTTTTTCCTTTACATTTTTTAACTCGCCTGTAGATTTGGCGTGGGCAGATGATAAAATGAAAATTTTTTCCTGAGGAAAGATTTCTGTTCTTCTTTCTATTAACTGCAAAAAGTGAAAAATATTGAACACGCGTGCATCTCTATACTTCACTTCGCTTAGAGCTGTAAAAAAGTAAATACTTTCACTACTTTGTCGCTAAATTCTATTTGAACTAATTCACCAGACAGTCTCTTAATACGCATTCTTCGTTATTGGGCCAATTCCCACAGTTGTTGAAAATGTTTGGCATGATTAAATAAAAGTACCTGCACTCGAGACGGTTGGAAAATTGTATACGAAGCTATCACGCCTACACATATTTTTAAACCACAACGCGTATTCACCTTAGCTATTCGCGCCACTATTAATTTTTCGCTCATTAGTTTTGTAATTAGTACTTTAAACAGTAATAAGTCACCACCACTACCCGAGATTGTGTTCAATTTCGCAGGACTCATGATTTTCTTGTCCAATATCGACTGCAGGTAGTACAAAAATGGGTGTTTCGCACTTACATTCTCGGGGGATGAGGGTTTTAGATTATTGTGTGAACGTATTTTAAAAAAGGGCCCAACTATATGTAGTCATTTGAAGGAATCCAACTAAATTTTTACGATATATATGATCAATGATTAGATGATGGTGGAAGGGGTGGGGGGATTTGGGGTTGGATTTCGGATACTTGATTCACACTTTATTTTTTCTTCCGGTTTATTATGTCATTGTATTGCTGTTACGTGGGTGATTATACTTTTTCGGTATATAGTATCTGGGTGGAGCTATATCTCTTTTTTAAGTGAAATTAGAAAAAAATTGTACAGGAAAAGTTTGCACTGTTGGAAAAGCTCCATTGTCCTATGTGCCGACTTCTTTCTCAACTGCGTTAGTGCTGTTTTTTTCTTTAATGTGCTACTGCTTTTTTCATTGGAACCACACATTTTTTTTACACAAACACGTTCCTTGACCTTTTAGGTATGACGAACCACACTATGGCTTTCGCGGATGTCATGTCTCAGGACGACGCGTCATTATAGTGGCTTTTGCGGGTGTCATTTTTGAGAACTACGCGCTACTACAGTAGCTCAATCTAGTATCTCATTCTTCATATGCATTGCTTCAAACTTTTTTTGTCTTCAAACCGATTTAAGATAATGTGATTTTACAAAGTATGCAACAAAAAATTCACAGCAGTTAGAGAGAATAAGTGCAACTAATTCTGCTGGAAAAGTGGTAACATATAATCCTGATTGTACTGGTTCATGTTTTCCTTGTATAGAGTGCTTCCATGTGATTCATTGTAATATGCACTGATAAAATGCATATTTTTCACATGTTAATAACATTATTTTTATAAGTTCTATATGCCATTAATATCTTCAAACCATTGTAATAACGATGGTATTATTGAAGAATTGATCATAATCGATATATATTATAATTATGCATTTTTATTATTGCCCGCATCGCCGGTCACTGGTGACACCCACGGCAGCTAACGGTTAAACTTAGTTTGTGTCAGACTCTGCCGTCTCTGGAAATAGCCTCGCGCAGAATTCTGCCGTATCTAAAAAGTTAAGGGGGGAAATACTTATTGACGGTTCA
Organism: Ampulex compressa; assembly: GCA_038496175.1. Classification (NCBI taxonomy): domain Eukaryota; kingdom Metazoa; phylum Arthropoda; class Insecta; order Hymenoptera; family Ampulicidae; genus Ampulex; species Ampulex compressa. Next base: position 60,048 of record JBCFXI010000981.1, read on the forward strand.
ACAAATATTTTTTTTTTGCATAAAATGCTAGTACATCTATCCAGGAAAGAAATGTTAGTACACTCATCCAAGAACATAACTCCAAAGTTTTAAAATGAATTTTGAAAAATTGAGAAAGTTACAGCCGTCGGGAATGACGTATCTGTCGAGCAGCGTTGAGGCAGTGAAGTGCGCAGCAGGTACAAACTCGTGCTTGCGGCAGAATTCTTTAAATTTTATTATTATATCACCTACTTTATAATGATTGAAGATAAGACGAAAGAATAGTTTAGAATTCGCGAAAGTAAAATGTGAATGTATCGGCCACATCGAGAAGAGAATGAGCTTCAAAATATAAAGCATAAGCTCGGTGAAAAGGGTAGATTCATAAATACTTTGATACAAAAACTGACTATTTACTACGCCTTAGCTATTCGAAAAAATATGGAGAGTGTTGAAAACATGAAGAACAATATTATGGCCACTTATTACCATTTGTGTTCTACGAACGAATATCCACAGCATGGATATTGCCAGAAGAGTGAAGACACCTGTTGTAAGTGGCAGACATGTAGAGCAATTGCAAAAAATTTGGATTTGTTTAAGCATTTTCCACCACTTAATTTAACAGTGCACAAACTCATTTTTGCCGTTTATGAAAATTTATCCACGAATGAATTACTCCAGAGATGCTTAGGCGGCTATACGCAGAACGCGAATGAAAATTTGAATTCTACTGTCTAGCGCTTTGCTCTGAAACACCTCAATTCTTGGTTAAAAACAAATAATTATTGGAAATCAGTGTAAGAAGTACGCTGATATGATCAACAGACACCGCTTGATTCAATAAAGACAATGCAACGCTTTATCCACCAAGGAAGCTCGGTAAACTACACAGAGAGCTACAAATTGAATAAACTGAGTTGTACAAGGAAGCTGAAGACCTATTGTATGGTCCTCGAATTGATGATTAGCGGGTATGATATAGATACCATACACTTGTGACGATATCTCCCTCTGGAGAGATATTGTCGGGACACGGGAGGAGGTCGCCGACTCAGACGGCATGGGCGGTTACGCTGGTCCCGAATGAGTGATGCGTGGTTGGACTAGAAATGACGCTCTTTATTACATCTAAAGATACATTATGGTGCTAGGAAGGAGACGGTACTTAACTAAGGTCCTAGGAGGTAGGCGTGTCTTAAAGCTAAGGTACCAGGCGGTAGACGTTTCTTAAAGCTAGAATGCTAGACGGTAGGCGGTTCTTAAGCTATGGTGCTAGGCGTTAGGCGGTTTTTAAGACTAAGCGCGGGTCCTAAAGCTAATTGCAGATCTTAGAACCAGTCGGCGCGCACGCAAGGAGTTGGTTTTTTCCGCCTCTCAGGGTCGTGGTACCGCCATTGAGTGCACAGCCTAGGGAAGCCCGTTGCCCGAGGGGATGGTCGTTAATCAACCGATCCTGTCGAGTGGTTTAGGATGACCTGCGCTACACGAAGGGGCGTGTCGGTCGTGTGGACGGCTATCCTCCGTTGACGTCGTCAATCAACGGTCAGTGGGACCGCTGGATGTATTGCAGGTGGGTGAGCAAAAGACGCCTCGGTTACAAGCTGGTCGTTATGCCATGTATATGTATATTACCGTAGTATCGGTAGTCTGATTGCTTGCGCATGCGCGCGCAGTCTTATTTTCGTTACACACTTTTCAACTCTCAAATCTTTAAACACGTTGTTTTCAATCTACATTTTTGGAATCGACGTAATCTCGCACTTGAATACTATTCAACGGATTTTAATGAAACCTTAACCATAACTGCATAACATTCTTACCTTCTATGTGAACCTATTTGTTTTTAATAATCACAAGAAAGTTTCATGGCAAAAAGGTGATAAAACGACGGTGGAATACAAACTTCTCTGTTCTAAAATGCATAACTCGTCCCATTTTGGACTTGGTTAGGTGGCGTGGTTGAGTGTGGACGTGAATGGATAGCAAGTAGCTTTAATTACACGGAATTTGTTGCAAATAGCGATAAATACGGAGAAAAAGGGAGGAAGCGAATTTTAGGAGGGTAAGACGTAGGGAAAGTGAAGGGAGTGCGAACAGAGAAGTAGCGAAGGTGGACAGAGAGGTTAGGAGACGGCAGGATTTGAGGTTAGAGTGGCGCATCTGGCGGGAAGGCAAGCAGCATGCCAAAAGGGGCGAACGGGGAGGTAGATGAGAAACGGAAGAGGATGACGGTAAGCGGGACAAAATAGAAAAAGAGGGTAAGTTTTGAAGGGGTTGAGGCCGCGGAGGAGGAGGTAGTAAGGGATTGTTCGGTCCCAAAGACCGAACGAACTCGAACGAACAAAGATACGGAAAAAACGACAAAACCAGCCGATTGCTTTACGACCTTAGGGGTAAAATTTTCAACCGGGCCTCTGCTTAATTTCAGAGGTCCGCTAGGCAATAAAACATTTGGCATTTCTAAAGGCATAAGTGCGGCATTCTAACCATCGACAACACGTGTGTCCTGCCAAATGTTTTATACCACCAGCGATGCCCGAGGAAGGGTCAAGAAAGGCAAGCTGGCAGCCAAGAGGGCTGCATTTCCAGAGAAATGCAGCCCAACCAATCCAAGTAAAGAAGCCGCCCAAAAAACCCTCAAAATCGTATAGAACTTTGCGATTGGTAAATGAATTCCTAAACCCCGCCCGAGGAGCTGAAGAAAACCCTACTAATTCGTTAGTCATTTTACTTAAAAACCATAGCAAACGCCACGCGAGGCAGTCGTCAACAATCGTCAAACCTAATCGCATAACTATTGTGGTGGTCACCAACAGCCACATTAAGAGTCAGTCGCTCGTTGTCATCATTTACGGCAGTGTTCAAAGAATCGTCTTTGTCGCTCACGAATATCACGTAATAAGCACGGCAGTGTTCAAGGAATCGTCCCTGACACTCGCGAAATCACGTACGAAGCAAGGCAGTGTTCAAGGAATCGTCCTTGACACTCACGAATATCACGTATTAAGTAACGTAGCGAGGCGACTAACTCGTTGACTTTAATCTAAACGCGATTACTTAAGAACATCACGCACGACTCAATACCTCAAGTTGTACATACGATAGTGTTAGTAAATTATCGTTAACCAAACACTTCGTTCTCAATCACATCCTGCATTTCAACTCGCCTTGATCAATCGTGATCAAGCCTACGTCCCCATCACCGTCACGCAGCAGCTGGGAGCGGGATTTACGACCCCGCGAAATTCTACGTAAAGAATTACGGCGAGGGCGGGACGTAACACTTAGAATGTTTCGCAATACAAGAAGCTTTCAGATACTGGCAACATTGGCTCTTAGGGATACAGTTTACTGTAATATCAGACCACAAGCCTTTAGAGAATTTAAAATTAAAGTCAAGGACAGATGAAGAAGTAGGTGATATGGTTTATTATTTATCTCAATATTCATTCACATTGCGATATTCTCCAGGCAAAACTAATGAAGAAGCAGACGCATTATCTCGAAACCCAGTGGTGGAACATTTTGAGAATACGGATGAGGTATTGCAGTTGGTCAAGTTAGTCACATTAGAGGAGATAAAGAAGAATCAAAAGAAGTTAGAAAAAATGAAAAAACGTATGAAAGAGAAGAAATACAGTATCGGAAGATAAGAGGTCAAGAAAGAATTGTAGTAACAACAGCATTTGGGGAGGAACTGATTAATGCTGTACGTCTATATTACGGCCACATAGGTGCAGATCACATCGCGAATAAAATACGCCAATTTTATTACTTTGGGGGTATGGATAATATGATTCGGGAGTATTGTGGAAAATGCGAGATATGCATACAGAACAAATCGAGACGTAATCGTCAAATCGGTTTGTTATCGCAGTTGGAACCGGCAAAACAGCCGTATGAGATTATGTCACTAGATACGATAGGAGGTTTTGTGGGTAACAGATCGGCAAAGAAATATTTGCATCTTCTAGCTGATCATTTCACTCGCTATGCTTTCACAAGTGCTTCAAAAGGACAAAGCTCGAAAGATTTTATAAAACTGATTCAGCCTATAGTCGTAAATAATAGAATTAATATTTTATTGACAGATCAATATCCAGCGATTAAATCAGGAGAATTTCAGGATTTCTTACGGACTCATGGAATCACCATTGTCTACACAGCATTAGACTGTCCAGCATCGAACGGTCTAAATGAAAGGCTTAATCAAACGTTAATAAACAGAATACGATGTAAGATAAGGGAAAAGCCAGGTAAAGCATGGCCAACGGTGGCGACAGAATGCAAAAGGGAATACGATCAATCCGTTCATAGTGTAACAAAATTCGCACCAGAATATCTCTTGACAGGAAAAGATTCCAGAATAGTACCTATCGAACTGGAAATTAAACGAGATTTAAATGAAGATCGACAAACAGCATTTAAAAATTCACAAGACAATCATCTCAAAAATAAGACAAGAATTAATCAAGGCAGAAAAGAAGTAAAATTTGAGGTAGATGATTATGTTTATATTGAAAACGGAAACAAATTAAATACAAACGAATTAGACCCAATACATTCTGGACCGTATAGAATTAAGGAACGAATATCGGATCATCTATACAGAATAGACCTGAAAAATTGGAAAAATAGAAATAATCTGTTCCACACTAGTAAACTAATAGCCTGTAAACAAAGTCGCCCCCTTTAAATATCTTAGGATAGGGGATGTAAACGGGTAAACTTCCCGTTTAGCATGAATATATTGGCATGATTGATTTCGGAAGTAAACTGACGGATCTGAAAAACGACCTTCGTATTTTTAGTAATGCGCGTAGTTCATTCTGTACAATTTGATCTGTGTAATTTTTAACGCCTAAATTGACGACTTGAAAACCAATTTTCATAGGTAAGATTGTATATTGATTTTTGTTATATTATATATTATCGTCTAATTTATGTAAATAAAGTTCATAGAACATTGGTCGAGTGGTTGATTTCAAGGAGTAATTGAGCCAGGTTATCCGCCATCTTAGTTGCTTTGTATATCTTCCTAAAATCAGTTTCTTCGCCAATTGCTCCAACAAAGCAACTAAAATGCAGAAGTTTCTTCTCGAAGGACATTTTTTCAATGTTTAATCAATTGCGCTATGATTTAACTTTCGGTTGCCGTGCCGCGCTGCACAATATAACATGCGGTAAGGCGTTACATTACACCTAAAAATCCGTACAACATACCTGAAATATCTAACTGTTAACCGACGTGACAGACATGTTTTTGTTTTTCCAACAAATGCCTATGGACGTGATATACATGTCGCTAGAGGTTTTGGAACAAAAGCATCTCGACGTGCGTAGCACGTCTTTATAGCGCAAGTGGTTAAAGCTAATACCCTCATTTTCCATCTCCTTATACTATGAATAACTTATATTAGGTTTTGTAATATCATATTCACCAGTTTTTATGAACAATGATACAATGTACATCAATATGTATTACACCGACCATGATTATAAGTTTCTGCCCAGTTTGTAAATCACGCGCATATCGAACGCAGAGTTGGCAAACCAGGTCCAGGCGGTCCCTACCACTTGGCACCTCCCCGATCGCATTCCAGCGTCTCCTTGCCCCCCTTCAGGGGTCGCGGAACAAATGATTGATTCGGTCTGTACATGCAATATAAATATATGTGCTTCTAATTTCCTATCTCCCGCATTTGGGACTCTTTCAGTACAAATAAATCATTGATGTGGCTTTAGCAAGCATCGCATCTAGACTGTTGCGCCGGGTGCCTCAGGTCGGAGGGCCCGTTCCTGCTGCCTCCCCGACGACCAGACAAAGGAAGGTTGTTTATAATAAGAGAGTTGGACAAGACTTTGAGAGGCGATGTCGCGTTCTTAGGACTCTGCCATTTTCTGTACAATTATTATAGTTATTAAATAGTGTTTAACAAATATGAAACGTGGTGGTTCCTGCACCCGTACCCCGAGTCGCAACATTGATGTCAGAAGTGGGATAGAGCCTATTTCTGCGGCTGGGGGAGAATTAGGAGAAGGCGCCGAAGAATGCCCGTCGTTGGAGGCTTTATTCGCAGGGCTACAGGCATCCCTGGCAACGCAGCTGACGGAGAACCAGCGACTCTTAGACGCGCGTTGGGAGCGTGAGCGAGTGCTGGAGTCGGAAAGGAGGTAAGCCGAGGAAGCTGCCTCAGAGCCCGTCGAGCTGCGGGGAGATCATGCTGGAACGGAGTCTCCAGGTGATAACCAACCAGTTACGCGTAAATGGAATTAGGGAAATTCGGGGAACGGCGCACGAGGACAACGCTACGGGTGCGTCCGACGTTCCCGAGCGTCCGTGCTCTAAAATACCGATATTAGGATCTATTATAGCTCACCAGCGGGACGAGACGGATTCCTCCGCCTCGAATAGACTCGGGTGCACTTTGAAACCCGCGTCTTTTTAATGGAAAAATTTCGTGGACAACCGACAGAGTCCACTTTTGAAACCATTTGCGATCTTAACCACTGGGAAGGGGCGAGGCGCGCAGCCGCGCTCGTGCCTTCTCTCGACGGCCCCGCGCGAAGCGTGCTTGTAACGCTTTGCGCCGAGGAGAGAGCGGATTACGAGAGGCTCGCGTCCGCTGTAGAATTCCGCTACGGACTAGAAAATTTGGCAAAGTTAACTTATATCCGTTTCCAAAATTATAAGCAACAATCGGAGCAACGATCCTTGAGTTGACTTCAGAAATAGAAAAACTTGCCCCGGCTGCATCCACTGACTGCCCTGTGGAGACGCGGGAGATACTCGCTACATCACAGTTTATTTCCGCGCTAAGAAGCGAGAATTACAAACAACAATTGGGTCAAACGATCCTTGAATTAGTCGCAGAAATAGAAAAACTTGCTCAGGCTGCGTTCAGAGACTGCCCTGTAGAGACGAGGGAAAAACTTGCTACGTCGCAATTAATTTCCGCTCTGAAAAACGAGCATATAAGTCGCGTCTTACATTTAGGCGGTTATTGGACTCTTAGGATGGCTGTAGTAAGGGTCTTAGAGGTGGAGGCGGTAGAATCTTTGGGAACCGAGCCCAATGTACATACTTCGCGGTTCCCTCGGGCGACGCGCTCCGATCCGCGAGACAGGCCGGTTAAAAGGGGTTATTTTGGAAAACTTAGGGAAGAGCGCGACACGCGTCCGTTAACGCGTTGGACGTCTCATAAGGAAGGGCATCTTAAACGAAATTGTCCAAAAAGGACAAAGACTACAACTCATTGCAAGACCTGTCCAGACCAGATGGGAAAAGGGAGAAAGCCGACGTAGAGGGGGAAACGTCGGCTTCTTGCTCGTTTGTCCCCGCTGCACGAAGGATCCTAGGGAAGAACTGCCCGAGCGTCGAGGGATTTTTAGCGGGATTCCCTCGGAAAATATTGATAGATACGGGTTCGACGGTGAACCTTATTAACGGGGATAAGCAGAATCTAGGCGTGATGGATGCGAATGAGGCTAGACTGTTTACGATTTCGGGAGGGAAACTTCCGGTTCTTGGAAAACGACGCCTTATAGTAGAGCTAGGAAATCTTCGGTGGGAAGAGGACTTTCTGCTGATACCTATTTCAGAGGAGTGCATTTTAGGTATCGATTTTGTCTGGAAACATTCCTGCGGTTTTGACTTCATTGCAGGGAAGCTACGGATAAAGAAACAGAAAGGACTTAACTTCGTAGGGGCCAGCGAGTTGACAAATGCTGTGACCCTCGTGGAGGAACACGAGAAGCCCTTACCAGTGCATCTTCAGGACCTTTTTCAGAGGAGCAGTCGAACAATTTATTATTAGACTTTCAGCACTTTTTCGCTAAAAGTCCCGAATAGATGGGGAAATGCAATGTGCTGAAACATCGCATCAATACTGGAGATTGCGCACCAATGAAACAGCCGCTTCGACGAATACCTCTACAGCGACAGGAGGAAGTGACAGAACTCATCGAGAAGATGAAGAATCAAGGGGTCATAGAGGCATCGAGAAGCCCGTGGTCGTCTCCCATCGTGCTGGTGAAGAAAAAGGATGGTAGCACGCGATTTTGCGCAGACTATCGACGACTAAATGAAGTGACGAAGAAGGATTCGTACCCCTTACCTAGGATCGAGGGTACTTTGGTCGCTTTAGCCGGAGCATCTGGGTTCTCCACGTTGGATCTACAGAGCGGATATTGGCAGGTAACTCTTTCCGAAAAAGATAAGGAAAAAACTGCTTTTTCAGTCGGGAGCGGACTCTGGCAGTTTAAAGTCATGCCATTCAGTCTTTGCAACGCCCCTGCCAAGTTCGAACGACTGATGGAGTTGGTACTTACGGAGATCAATTGCAAATCCTGTCTGGCGTATTTGGATAACATAATTATTTACGCCAAGAGCTTCGAAGAGGAGATAGAGAATTTGCGAGAAGTGTTTTCCCGTCTGCACCTGGCGAATTTACTGGCCCGGATGCAGATTTTATATTAGATGCAGACGCCTCGCACGTAGCCATTGGAGCCGTTCTGTCGCAGGTTCAGGACAGACAGGAGAGGGTCGTAGCGTGCTTCTCCAAAACATTGGGCAAAGCCGAGCACCATTACTGCCTAACAAGGAAAGAACTTTTGGCTATAGTGAAATCGGTGGAGCATTTTCATCACTTTTTATACGGCAGGAAATTCAATATTCAGACTGATCATGCCACTTTGAGCTGGCTTCTTTCTTCTAAAAACCCGGAAGGACAAATCGCTCGGTGGGTAGAGCGTCTAGAGGGATACTTTTTATACGGCAGGAAATTCAATATTCAGACTGATCATGCCACTTTGAGCTGGCTTCTTTCTTCTAAAAACCCGGAAGGACAAATCGCTCGGTGGGTAGAGCGTCTAGAGGGATAGGAATTTTAAATAAATCATCGAGTAGGCCGGCATCATGGCAATGCGGACGGACTGTCAAGGAGACCTTGTAAAGAAGATAGCTACAAACGCTGCCGCCGTTTGGAGGAGAAGGAGAGAAGCTGCGAGCAACCGGTAGCCCGTATTTTGTGTGAAACGGCAGACCTTCGCGACTGAAAGCGGGTTCAACAGGAAGATGAAGATATTCGCTCGCTCTACTTGAAGAAAATCGGCGGGATTAGATCCGATTGATCAGAAGTATCCGCGTCTTCCGCCATTACGAAGTGCTTGTGGAAACTATGAGACTCGTTGGAAATAAAAGATGGGTTGCTTTACCGTCGTTGGGAGTCCCCGGAAGGGCAGGAGGTAAGCTGATTATTGGTTGTCCCAAAGATTAAGGTGGAGGAGGTGTTCGCGAGCTCCCACGACGCGCCTTCTGGAGGACATTTTGGAGTTCGAAAGACACTAACCAAAGTACGTCAAATATTCTTTTGGATTGGTCACCAAACGAACGTAGAGGGCTGGTGTCATTGCTATGCGCAGTGTTCGGCGAGGAAGGGCCCTAAAGAGAGAGGAAAAGGGACCTTACTGGTATACAACGTGGGCGTGCCCTTCGGGGACGTTCTGGACGTTGTGGGTCCCTTGCCGAAGTCTTATGAGGGGAACCGTTATGCGCTGGTCGTGGTGGATTACTTCTCTAAGTGGCCGGAGGTAATCCCGATGCCGGACCAGAAAGCGACAACGATAGTCAGGGCTTTGGTACGAGCAGTCGTCTCGGAGCAAACATGGCGTTCCGATGGAGCTGCATTCCGATCAGGGTAGGAGTTTTGAATCCTGTATCTGGACCAGAAAGCGACAACGATAGTCAGGGCTTTGGTACGAGCAGTCGTCTCGGAGCAAACATGGCGTTCCGATGGAGCTGCATTCCGATCAGGGTAGGAGTTTTGAATCCTGTATCTCCAAGGAATTGGTAAGAATTCTGAGGATCAGGAAGACCAGGACAACTCCATTACACCCTCAGTCGGATGGGCTTGTGGAACCAATGATCCGGACGCTGTTAGAATATCTAACTGAGTTTGTGGCCGCTAATCAGAAAGACTGGGATGAATGGATACCATTGTTCCTCCTGGCGTACCGGTCGTCACAACACGAGGTAATACAGTATACACCGGCCATGGTTGTGATGGGACAAGACCTCCGCTTAACTTTTGACTTAATATACGGGAAAGATCCGGAGTATTTGCCAGAGACAGAATACATCGAGAGAATAAGAAGCAAACTTGGCCAAATACATACGTTGGTCCGAGAAAGGATGAAACTTTTCAGTGACCGGACGAAATCGTGGTACGACGTCACTGCCCGCTCATTGGTCTTTGAGCCTGGAGAGAAGGTATGGCTCTTCTACCTTCGACGTGTAAAAGGCAGGTACTCTAAACTGCAAACATCATGGGAAGGGCCGTATATTATAGAAAAGCGCATGAATGATGTAATTTACCGAATAGTACGGTCGGACGGAGGTAAACCGAAAGTAATTCACGTGAATCGTCTAGCGCGCTTTGAAGGAACCCGAAGGAAATTTAATAATTAGTTTTGTTTTTACTGGAGTTTCGGCTGGCATTCTATTGTGTGAACGACTAACACTTTTGTGCGCCGATTTAAACATTGCGTCTTAGGTCGCAGGGTGAAAGTGGGTAAAAATCCTTTCGCTGTATAAGTGGAGAAGTCGGGCTCCATCAAGGTAAAACCTTGGATGGCCGATGGGCGGCTCCGAAAGGGTAAGACCCCGAGCTGTTTTCCGTCGGTGACCTTTGCCTCCAGACCCAAGGCAGGGTCTGGGGGGATGTCGGGTCACCCCGAGCGAAGCTCGTCTCCGTAAATCGACAGGGAACGAGTCGTGCTCGCGAAAAGCGAGTACGGGGGCTAAACCTCGCGGCGAGTTAGCCAGTTGATGCGGGAAGGCAACGTTAGATTTTAAGAGAATTTTGGGCGCCGTTTCTGCCGAGTCGCTTCCCTTCCAGGGTGAGGCGTATTCTTTTGACGAAGCAAGGGCAAGCGGCAAACGGCGAGGGACCTAAGAACGTGCTTGACGTCGAGCTGTGAAGGTGCTTAAGTGAACGGGTCTACCATCGCGTGGAGCGGAGGCGATTTTGGGGCTGCTCGATGGAGATGCGGCACGCGGCGCCTGGCAGGTGCCAAACGAAAAGCGGTCAGACGACGACGTTTTCAGCGGGATGGAGTTGTCGCTGGACCGGAGGGAGCTGTCGTTGATTGTAACCGGAATTACTTCATCTGGAGGAGGTACCGGTGCCTTGCTCGGGGTTTTCCGGGTGGTTTTTCCTCGAGCGAGAAGGCAAATGCCGAGGCGTGGCCGTCGGAAGGGCCACCTGAAGGGGGGCTCCAACCTTGCCCCTTCTCCTTACGGGCGGAGGTACCCGAAGAAAAGAAGACGCTCCGCACCCCTCCCGTGAACGACGCTGCGACGATCAATCATTTTGGCCACTGATATGTGACTCAATAATTCAAAATTATCCGTCACCCCAGTGCCTGTTTTATTCCCCTCCGATTTTTAAAAATTCGATGTATACCTTACCTTAATTTTACTATTTCATAATTTTATTTTAATTAAAAACTTAGAATTTAGTACTCATTTTTAATTTTATTAGTCAAATAGTGGACTGATTTATTTGCTCTATAAGACAAGATGGAATATTAAATAAAGCATGTGATAAAACATTCTGCAGAAAGAATCCCAAAATGGGCAATAGTTTAAGAATGCATATGTTAATATTTTCTATCTTTGCTCGAGTTATCCGAAAATTCCCCAATATTTAAAACTCGATGGTACGAATTTACTAATAATGTTCAAACAGCATGAAGAGATTCCCCTTTTGAAAGAAAAAAGGAATCTCCGGTTTCGGCTCAAACGTGTTTGTGCGACATTCCCCTGGTATGAGGCTTATGATATAGGATCCCCGAACTAATTTCCGTAGGGATATAGTGAATTCTTTAACGAAGTCACCGTGGCTGTGTGGCTGTTAATGCATGGTTAGAACGCGAATGTAGAAATTTGAGGAGAGGTATCAACAGTAATAAAACCTTCTTTCGCTACAACGATTTTTATTGATGACACTAATTCGTAATAAAATCTTTTAATATTTAGTTTCTGTCCACTACGAGATTTACGTTTAGGCCCACTTTTAACCACACTGATATTTGGTCTTCTCGGTTTTCCCAATCCAGTCAAGTGTGCCTTCGTCCTTCCGGAGCCGACTTTAGATTAGGACGAATCGGAAGCTTCGTAGGTCTCTTCAATACGCAATCAAGTGTGTTTTGAATCTTCCGAGACACTTTGTTTATAAAGAACGCGAATGCTAGTTAATTTCAGATATTTGTGCCTTCTGCAATACGTAGCCGAATGCGCCTCAGATAATTCAAATCAATCAAATTGTTATAAGCTGAGTTGAGATTTATCGTGTCAGTTTATAAGTTTATAGTTTCCGATTCGATTTTAATGTATATCATTTCAGATAATAGTATTTTGTGGTACTGTGATTCTTGGTCCAGGATGGAGACATTGTTGAAATCCAAGTTATTGTAGGCTTCGTGCTTGTGTTGAGCTATTACAGGTAAATTATTATTAAGGCTGTCAATGTGTTCTTTGAATTGAGTTTATTGATTAATTTAAAGCTATACCCTTCACGTTCAACATTTTATTAATGTCGGTATGACTGTTCCTGATGTGCATTACTGCGTTTGAGATACAACGATCGTTCATGCAAAACATGCATTATAATTAGTCTTTATTGTAAAACTAAGAATCGGAGACGCCGAGTATGGAATAGAAATAATCTATCGTACGAATAATGCAGCCTTAGATACAGATGTCCGCATCGTCTGCCGTAAGAAAATATATACAAGATGCATAAGAATTTTTAGTGTTCTGAGCCTTCGAACGTACGACGGTATATGTGAGTGTATGTGTGTCGGGGTATGCGTGACTGGGCATGTGTGTGGGTATGCTTGACACTGCAAGGAGGTTTGACGAGTCAGAAATAGGAGTTGAGTTTGAACCACTGTAGAAGACATTTGTATTACAAAAAATGCAGTTTACTTGCATTGCTCATAACTAACTTATGTTGATATATTTTCTGTTCACTTACAATGTCTAAAGTGGGATTACAGGATCTAAATAAATTTTGACGTTTGTAGACGTGTATTGTTAGGTTGTATACGAGTTATTGCATTCTTTATCTTGATATTTTATGTTCAGGATAAAAAACATTTAAGGTGTGAACGTCAGCGAGCTCGAAACACATTTTTAAAAAGCTGAGCTTTCAATCGTCGTGACAAAAGACGAAGTAATTGACAGATTTTTTAATATACACCCTTGTTTATCGACACCCGGGATTTTTGACAAATCCGCGAGTTGTCCTGCTGGGGCCGTTTTGTACTGAGTGCGCGATATGACTTTAGTAAGACGGCAAGAGCGTAGGGTGGGAGAGTAAGAGCGTGCTTAGGTGCACATAAGAATATCACAATTTAATTATCAAACCTGGGTCGTAAACTCACACACAATCACAATAATGCACGGAAATCAAACAATAGTGCGACGCAGCCGCGGAATTCGCAATGTTTTTGTACCGGCGAATAACGCGTAATACCGCCGTACATAATAATCACCGGTGAAGAATTTGAACGCTCATAATACTGACTCAAGCGGAATATGTGTAGAAAAATGAATGAAAATGTTATTAATCGCGAGGGTCTCGCCGAGACGCAAACTTGCTAGCTTTGTGTTCTTCTCCTGTCTGCCTTTTTCTTCTATTCCAGAAGCGTCCCCTTTACCTGTTTATATACATTAATCCTAGCGAAATCGTTACCCTTGACAACAAAACGCGGAGCGAGCAATTGCCGGATTCCATTAGTGAGCTATGGAAACGCACGTAACCATGATTTCGGGAACAAAAGCATCGACCGAATTCGTATCGGCTACTACTTAAACAACCCTAGTGAAATTATTATGGACGAAGCAAGCAATACTGCCACAGATTATCGGCACCTATCGCCTCTATGGAATTTATGCGCAAGTGTGTGAGAGGAGTATGAACGTGCAATCATACAGAGAAAAATAGAGATATTACACAGAGTGCACGATTGAGCGGAAAAATTAGTACAAATACAACAAGAAGAATTAAAACTTCTACGCTAATCTCTTCGGTCAAATACCACTGGCCACGGCACGACAAGCACGAATATTAAGGCGATTGGCGAATTATTGCCCAACTTTCATAAACATGAAGGAACGTTTCGACAATAGCAGAAACATGTAAGGCTGCTTCGCGAAATTTATGATTCAGACGAAAGAGTCACCAAGATTAGGTTGGGTACCAAATAAAAAAGGAAAGCGGCAGCATGGTTCCGTACACGCACCAAGTATGTACAATTAAGTATCGATTAGTTATTACAAGAAATAGTCAGAGATGTACGACCATTACCCGGAAAGAATAGAATTAAGAGAAAAGCTTGAGCAATGGCAATGTAATACCACGGAGACGTTTCGTAAGTATGTTAATAAAGAAGTGATACTGGTCAACAGAATATCGGTGGATGAGAAAGAACTTGTCGATTATGTGATAAACGGGTTTGACGGTAGATGATATTTACTTTGCAATCAGAAGCGTTTTGTTCTGTATCTTTGGCGGAAGATGTTGATATGAACGAGAGGAGGAAGTTGACGGTAAAGAGGGAGAAAAGACGTGAGGCGAGAAGGAAGCCGCAAGAAAAATTTAAGAGAAAACAAATATACACTCTTACCATTGTAATTAACCGGAACACGTGGTTAACGATTGCCAGCTACCAAGACGATACTGTGGATCTTGTTATGGATGTAGTGGAATGGGCTATCGCCTTTCCATCCGCCCGAGAAGGGAAATTCCCTCAACGGGGTGTCACGGAGTGTCCGCGACTGCCGAATTTATGTCACGAATAATCTTGTATTTACCGGTTTTTAATTATAGTTTTAAAATCCAGAAATTTATAGTTTTGGGTCAAGCGTGTCTACGCGACACTCCCCTGGAATGAGGCAAATTTATTAACAATATTGGGCGAAATTTTGAGGTTCAGGAAGGATGTCAACAAAACCTTCTTTCTGAATAAAGACTTTTATCAATTTTTCTACCTCAAGGTGAAAGGCTTAAATATAAATTCCTGTTTTGGGTCTGGAGGTAAAAGTCACCGCCGGAAAACAGCTCGCGGTCTTACTCTTTCGGAGCCGCTCATCGGCCATCCAAGGTTTTAACTTGATGGCGCTCGACCCCCCCACTCATGCAGCAAAAGGGGTTTCACCCAATTTTACACTACTATTTAAGCCGCAAAAGTTAAATTGGCGCACAAAAGTGTTAGTCGTTCACACAATAGAATGCCAGCCGAATCTCCAGTAAAAACAAAGCTAATTATTAAATTTCCTTCGGGTTCCTTCAAAGCGCGCTAGACGATTCACGTAAACTACTTTCGGTTTACCTCCGTCCGACCGTACTATTCGGTAAATTACATCATTTATGCGCTTTTCTATAATATACGGCCCTTCCCATGATGTTTGCAGTTTAGGGTACCTGCCCTTTACACGTCGAAGGTAGAAGAGCCATACCTTCTCTCCAGGCTCAAAGACCAATGAGCGGGCAGTGACGTCGTACCACGATTTCGTCCGGTCACTGAAAAGTTTCATCCTTTCTCGGACCAACGTATGTATTTGGCCAAGTTTGCTTCTTATTCTCTCGATGTATTCTGTCTCTGGCAAATACTCCGGATCTTTCCCGTATATTAAGTCAAAAGTTAAGCGGAGGTCTTGTCCCATCACAACCATGGCCGGTGTATACTGTATTACCTCGTGTTGTGACGACCGGTACGCCAGGAGGAACAATGGTATCCATTCATCCCAGTCTTTCTGATTAGCGGCCACAAACTCAGTTAGATATTCTAACAGCGTCCGGATCATTGGTTCCACAAGCCCATCCGACTGAGGGTGTAATGGAGTTGTCCTGGTCTTCCTGATCCTCAGAATTCTTACCAATTCCTTGAAGATACAGGATTCAAAACTCCTACCCTGATCGGAATGCAGCTCCATCGGAACGCCATGTTTGCTCCGAGACGACTGCTCGTACCAAAGCCCTGACTATCGTTGTCGCTTTCTGGTCCGGCATCGGGATTACCTCCGGCCACTTAGAGAAGTAATCCACCACGACCAGCGCATAACGGTTCCCATCATAAGACTTCGGCAAGGGACCCACAACGTCCAGAACGTCCCCGAAGGGCACGCCCACGTTGTATACCAGTAAGGTCCCTTTTCCTCTCTCTTTAGGGCCCTTCCTCGCCGAACACTGCGCATAGCAATGACACCAGCCCTCTACGTTCGTTTGGTGACCAATCCAAAAGAATATTTGACGTACTTTGGTTAGTGTCTTTCGAACTCCAAAATGTCCTCCAGAAGGCGCGTCGTGGGAGCTCGCGAACACCTCCTCCACCTTAATCTTTGGGACAACCAATAATCAGCTTACCTCCTGCCCTTCCGGGGACTCCCAACGACGGTAAAGCAACCCATCTTTTATTTCCAACGAGTCTCATAGTTTCCACAAGCACTTCGTAATGGCGGAAGACGCGGATACTTCTGATCAATCGGATCTAATCCCGCCGATTTTCTTCAAGTAGAGCGAGCGAATATCTTCATCTTCCTGTTGAACCCGCTTTCAGTCGCGAAGGTCTGCCGTTTCACACAAAATGACTTCTGATCAATCGGATCTAATCCCGCCGATTTTCTTCAAGTAGAGCGAGCGAATATCTTCATCTTCCTGTTGAACCCGCTTTCAGTCGCGAAGGTCTGCCGTTTCACACAAAATGCGGGCTACCGGTTGCTCGCAGCTTCTCTCCTTCTCCTCCAAACGGCGGCAGCGTTTGTAGCTATCTTCTTTACAAGGTCTCCTTGACAGTCCGTCCGCATTGCCATGATGCCGGCCTATTCGATGATTTATTTAAAATTCCTATCCCTCTAGACGCTCTACCCACCGAGCGATTTGTCCTTCCGGGTTTTTAGAAGAAAGAAGCCAGCTCAAAGTGGCATGATCAGTCTGAATATTGAATTTCCTGCCGTATAAAAAGTGATGAAAATGCTCCACCGATTTCACTATAGCCAAAAGTTCTTTCCTTGTTAGGCAGTAATGGTGCTCGGCTTTGCCCAATGTTTTGGAGAAGCACGCTACGACCCTCTCCTGTCTGTCCTGAACCTGCGACAGAACGGCTCCAATGGCTACGTGCGAGGCGTCTGCATCTAATATAAAATCTGCATCCGGGCCAGTAAATTCGCCAGGTGCAGACGGGAAAACACTTCTCGCAAATTCTCTATCTCCTCCACGAAGCTCTTGACGTAAATAATTATGTCATCCAAATACACCAGACAGGTTTTGCAATCGATCTCCGCAAGTACCAACTCCATCAGGCATTCGAACGTGACAGGGGTGTTGCAAAGACTGAATGGCATGACTTTAAACTACCAGAGTCCGCACCCGACTAAAAAAGCAGTTTTTTCCTTATCTTTTTCGGTAAGAGTTACCTGCCAATATCCGCTCTGTAGATCCAACGTGGAGAACCCAGATGCTCCGGCTAAAGCGACCAAAGTATCCTCGATCCTAGGTAAGGGGTACGAATCCTTCTTCGTCACTTCATTTAGTCGTCGATAGTCTGCGCAAAATCGCGTGCTACCATTTTTTTTCTTCACCAGCACGATGGGTGGTGACCACGGGCTTCTCGATGCCTCTATGATCCCTTGATTCTTCATCTTCTCGATGAGTTCTGTCACTTGCTCCTGTCGCTGTAGAGGTATTCGTCGAAACGGCTGTTTCATTGGTGCGCAATCTCCAGTATTGATGCGATGTTTCAGCACATTGCATTTCCCCATCTGTTCGGGACTTTTAGCGAAAAGGTGCTGAAACTCTAATAATAAATTGCGAAATTCCCGTTGTTGACCACCGGACAAAGTTCGACTGCTCCTCTGAAAAAGGTCCTGAAGATGCACTGGTAAGGGCTTCTTGTGTTCCTCCACGAGGGTCACAGCATTTGTGAACTCGCTGGCCCCTACGAAGTTAAGTCCTTCCTGGTTCTTTATCCGTAGCTTCCTTGCAATAAAGTCAAAACCGCAGGAATGTTTCTAGACGAAATCGGTACCTAAAATGCACTCCTCTGAAATAGGTACCAGCAGAAAGTCCTCTTCCCACCGAAAATTTCCTAGCTCTACTATAAGGCGTCGTTTTCCAAGAACCGGAAGTTTCTTTCCCAACATCGTAAGCAGTCTAGCCTCATTCGCATCCATCGCGCCTCGATTCTGCTTATCCCCGTTAATAAGGTTCACCGTCGAACCCGTATCTATCAATATTTTCCGAGGGAATCCCGCTAAAAATCCCTCGACGCTCGGGCAGTTCTTCCCTAGGATCCTTCGTGCAGCGGGGACAAACGAGCAAGAAGCCGACGTTTCCCCCTCTACGTCGGCTTTCTCCCTTTTCCCATCTGGTCTGGACAGGTCTTGCCTCGGGCAGTTCTTCCCTAGGATCCTTCGTGCAGCGGGGACAAACGAGCAAGAAGCCGACGTTTCCCCCTCTACGTCGGCTTTCTCCCTTTTCCCATCTGGTCTGGACAGGTCTTGCTATGAGTAGTAGTCTTTGTCCTTTTTGGACAGTTTCGTTTAAGATGCCCTTCCTTATGAGACGTCCAACACGTTAGCGGACGCGTGTCGCGCTCTTCCCTAAGTTTTCCAAAATAACCCCTTTTAACCGGCCTGTCTCGCGGATCGGAGCGCGTCGCCCGAGGGAACCGCAAAGTATGTACATTGGGCTCGGTTCCCAAATATTCTACCGCCTCCACCTCTAACGCCCTTACTACGGCCGTCTTAAGAATCCAAAAGCCGCCCAAATGTAAGACGCGACTTATATGCTCGTTTTTCAGAGCGGAAATTAATTGCGACGTAGCAAGTTTTTCCCTCGTCTCTACAGGGCAGTCTCTGAACGCAGCCTGAGCAAGTTTTTCTATTTCTGCGACTAATTCAAGGATCGTTTGACCCAATTGTTGTTTGTAATTCTGAAAACGGATGTAGTTCAAATTTGCAAAATTTTTAAACCCGTAGCAAAACTCTACAGCCAGCGCCAGCTTCCCGTAATCCGTCCGCTCTTCTGCGAAAAGCGTAACAAAAACGTTTCGCGCAAAGCCGTCCAGAGAGGCCACGAGCGTGGCTGCGCGCCTCATCCCTTCCCAACGATTAAAGTCGCAAATAGTTTCGAACTGGACTCTATAGGCCTCACACGAAATTTCACCATTAAAGAGAGCGGGTTTCAGAACGCACCCGAGCCTATCCTAGACGGAGGGATCCGTCTCGTCCTGCGGGCGAGCTGTATTAATACCCGATACCGGTGTTTCGGAGCGCGGACATTCGAGGACGTGAACGCACCCGCAGCGTCGTCCCCGTGCGCTGTTCCGCGAATTTCTCTAAACCCTTCATCTACGCGTTACCGGTTGGTTATCACCTGGAGACACCGCGTACAGCCTGGCGTCCACCGCAGCTCGACAGGCCTCTGAGACAGCTTCCTCGATCTGCCTCCTCTCTGACTCTAGCGCTCGTTCCCGCTCCCATCGTGCGTCTAGGAGTCGCTGGTTCTTTGTCAGCTGCGTTGCCAGGGATGCTTGTAGTCCGGCGAATAGGGTTTCCAACGATGGGCGTTCCTCGGTGCCTTCTCCTGATTCTTCCCTAGCCGCAGAAGTAGGCTCTATCCCATTTCTGACACCAATGTTGCGACTAGGGGTACGACCGTAGGAACCACCACGTTTCAAGTTCGATAACCACTATTTAATAACACTATAGATTGTGCGGAAATAGTAGGGTCCAAAGAACGTGTCTTCGCTTCTCGAAGTCTTGTCCTACTCTCCTTTTGTAAACAAGTTTCTTTTGTCCCGGTTGTCGGGGAGGTAGCAGGAGCGGGCCCTCCGACCACGGGCGCCCGGCGCAATAATATAGGTATCGTTTTTCTAGAGAAGCTCAAGAACATGGTTATATTAGACTAGAATATAAGCCTACGAATGAAATGACTACGGACATAATGGCAAAGACATTGTCGAAATTAAAACAGGTAAAGTGCATAGAGTCATTAAAGTTAAATAATAATAGCTTTGAAAAGTGAAAAAACGGATTTGAAACTGACATGCGACGATCCGCACATTAACGCACAGTTTTTGAAATTCGCGGGTTTGCACGCATCGCCGTCAGATGTAGCCGCCGTAGATCGCGAAGGGCGGAAGCTTGCGCGTTCGATGGCGTCGGATCCTCGAGAGGTGTGTACGTTGCGAGCGTTGTAAAACCTTTGTATTTCTATTTCTATTTCCATTTCTATTTCTCATGTAGGTTTAATAAACCAATAATAAGCACAGTGTAACTAGTGAAAATCATTGAAACTCCAACACCCCTTAATCAAAAGAATTTTACTTTATTAGTGTCAAAAGGAAAAATTATTATTAATGCCTTTCACGTGCAAAAATATGAAAGCACTCAAGTCGCTCATATTCGAACATGCTTTGTTGTTGCGTAACATGCGTAATTGTTGCAAGGTAAATGTCGTTTGGCACTTAATACAAGGAACGCATACACAGTTTACAAAAAATTAATTCTGTAGTCTCAGAGCACTAGCTCAATTGCAATCACTCCTTCGATTTTGAACGCGCAGCTATACTAAATAATGAACCGACCTATTATACCCGTCTCACGCCAGAAATGTTACATACCAAAACGTAACCCAAACATATTGATTTACAAACCGATACCTTAAATTTAAATTCGTCTTACATCAACCTTTTATATAACATCAAACATTCAACTCGTTAAACCTTCTCTATTTTTTATATAAAAAAAATGTTAAACCAAATTTTCCGCCATAATTATTTATAAGGTATTAACTGTTTATTTTTTACGTAGGGTAAATCTTTATAGACTCCCCGGCTCCCTAGGGGGAAGTCAGAGGTGTGACGGATTTTTACCGGCTAAAACCCCATGGCAACCATCCTATACGCAGTTAGGGCGGGAGTGGGGCATCGGGAACTCTTCAGAACACAGCAGGTGCTGCCCCTCAAAGCTCCCTATTGGAAGCTTACTCCCGGAAAAGGGCATAAACCTCCTCCTCTTACAAATAAATGGGGGGGGGGTTGTTCCCTCCCCTAATTCCCTCCTCCCTCCATGGTCCGCTTCTTCTCAGAGCCGCGCAAATAGCGGCGACAGGACCGCAACCCTGCCGCCTTACGACCTCAAAGTACACGACATGGTTATGACTAGGGGAAGGGCAAGTGGCTCGTTTTGCATCTCGTGGTGCACCTAACCAGGGGAGTCCGCAGCCTCCCTCCTGCAAGCGCGGGCTCTACGGCGCACTGTCTATTCGCCGTGACCTCCTTTTGCAGCATGACATATCCGCAGAATCGCAGGCAACAGCCCGTCAATTCCTTCCGTTGGCCACCATCGGGTTGATGACGGGGACCAGAGAGCGGTCCGGTCCTATTACCTGAACGAGGACACGGTGCGGCCCTGTTCAAACTGCTCTCAAGGGTATGTTGCGCCGTTCCTCGGTCTCTGCCACAATGGTGGCAACGCGTCCTCGCCGCCGTCTTGATACGACACAAGCACTCACCAAAGCAGTCATGCTCGGTGAGCATCTGTTTCGTACGGTATATGAGGCCCCAGCCGCATGCCAGCCAAGTTGCGAGAGGCGGCTGGATGCTCCAGCTCCACCACTGTACTATGAGTCATCAGATCGGGTGAATTAGCATCCCGACCTGCTGATTATCTAGTCTCCCGCCCCCTGACGGAGGATTTTGATGCGGAAATAATTTTCCGCATCCCCCCTTTTTAGGAAATCAAAGGCCAGGAACCTTGCCAGGAGAATGGCCGTTGCGTTAGAGTTTGTTTCGTAACACTGCACGAACTTTACGGCCAGCCGCTGCTGTAACCGGAACAGCTTACCGAAGCTGCGTCGGCTGGCCAACAGGGCACCCGCCCAGACTGGCACTCTGTAAAGAACCATGAAATGGACGACTCCCATGTAAATACGACGGACACTCTCCCGTGATCCCTTGACATTGGGCAAAAGGCGGCATAATGCCGCTCCCGCATGCTCAACTCGGAGAACGACCCGGTCGAAGTGCTCATGGAAGCACCAGAGGCTATCCAGGGTAAGACTTAAGTACCTCATCCTTACATGGAACTCACCTACCCTCAGCCACCTCGCAGGCAGCCTCACAGCAAAAGCAATTGTAAAACCAAATCGCTTTTGCTTTGTGTGAAGTCACCCTTAGTCCGAAGCGGCTACTATGGGCAACGACGCGTGCCATCGCCAACTCGGCTAGAAGGATGGTCTTCATTCAGTTCTCCCCAGCAATAAAAACAATAATGTCATGTGCATAGCCGACGACCTATGCGCTGCTGGGAAGACAGACCCACAGGGCAGAATTGTATGCGAGGTTCCATAGCAGGGAACCTAACACATATCTCTGCAGCACCCCACAATACGTTTCCCTCCTTATCATCCTGCACCAGCCCCGATATTTAATTCACCTATCGGACAGGTAATCTCCGACTAGGGCGGCCAACTCTGGAGGTATCTCGTGGTATCGAAGTGCCTCCCTGACCGCCCACTAGGGCAGGGTGTTAAAAGCATTGGCGATGTCCAAAGCCACCGCCAAGCCCACTCCACCCCGGCGAACAGCAGACTCTGCTATGGACTTGGCGTGCTCCACGGTATCAACCGTAGAGCATCCCCAGCGGAATCCATACTGCATTCCGTCTAGATCGGAGCCCACCGCCGACGGGTGCCAGAGGAGGCGGTCCGCTATAATGCGTTCAAAACGCTTACCCGCCTCGTCCAGTAAGTAAATGGGCCGGTCCGTGGGACTTACTTCTTTTCGGATGTGGACCAGCCTTCCTTCCTTCCACGTGTGGAGGAACCTCCCGCGCCTGATGTACCCATTGTAGAGTTCAATTAGTCGCGGGACCAGGAAGTGCAGGACCAATACCAAAGCCCGGTCTGGGATACCGTCAGGGACGAGAGCTTTCTGCCCTCGGTCGGCCAGGCGCTTAACGGCCTGGCCGAACTCCTCCCTAGTGATCCTCTTCTCTTCCCCCCACTCAACAAGCGGTGGATGACGGTCTGTGTCGGGAACCCCCCCTCCCCATTGCAGGGGAAGATAGCATCTACAACCTCTTCCAGAAACTGGGGGTCCAGGGACTCCGTAATTGGGCGCGCTCAGAGTCGTAATTTATTCATCACGATTCTATAGGGGCGCCCCCTCGGGTTTCTGCCCAGCGTTGCGAAAAGATTGCCCCACGCTGGAACTTTAGCCCATCCGATGGCCCGCTGCAAGGCGACCGTGGTTTCACAGTACGCTCCTTACAACAGGGCCACGGTCGTTTGACTGGCTGGCTCTCTTCAACGACGGCTGCTGGTAAACCGATGTTGAGCCATAATGCACTTCCTGCGCAACTCCGCGATATGGCACGACCACCAGTACACTCCACCCGCCCGAGGGTACATGGCCCGGGAAATTCCAATGTCGCAGATCGATGTCAGTATGTCCCGGAACCGTACTGCCCCCTTGTCCGAGTACTCGTCAGGGGGCTCTTCCTCCCCTGATCCACTGGGCCAGTCAGTAGATATGGCTGCTCCCATCAGCGCGTTCTAGTCTAGGTGCCGAAGCCCGCATCGTCGTGCTAAGTCTCCTCTAGAGTGGTGCTCCTGGGCAGTGGGGAAGTCGCCCACCTTAACATCAAACACGATGTGGAGGTAGTCCGACATGGACACAATCTCCCCCGCCACTCGCAATCCCGGGAGACAGCGCGCGATGGCTAACGAGGAATACGACAAGTCTCGCCGTTCCATCGTACGCACGTGCTGGAACGGAATTTTGAACCCTGGTTCAAAAGCCGAAGCTCAGGTTACACCACCCAATCGAGGAGTATCTGCCCTCTTCCATCATCCTGAAGTTTGCCCAACGCTTATCCGTGAGCATTGAAATTGCTCAAAACAAATACCTGACCTCGGGTAACGCACCCGCTAACCGCCTCCAGGTAAGGCTCGCATTCTACGAGGCTACAGTTGGGCGAGGAGCAGTTGGGCCACCACCATGAAGGTCCAGCACACGCAGGCCATATACTCCCTCCCTTGCTGGAACTCCGAGCACGAGGGAGCACGGGGCCTATTTCCATCAATGTTGGTGACAGAGACGTCCACGTCCCCAACCCAGCGTGGGTTAGATGGGAGAACGCAGTACGGCTCTGCGACCTTGACTAGGTCTATGGACCGCCTGCGCACGGTTTGGATTAGAAGATCCTGTGCCCCGTGTCAGCGATTTATGTTGGTTTAGGGGAGGTGGATGGCTAAGTCATCTCGATCTCCGCAGCACACGGCACTTCTGTCCGCCCCAGTGCATCTGTGTCTCTTTTCGAGGCACCTGAAGCACTGGAGCGGGCATGGCTCCAACGCCTCCACTCTCACGGACGACCAGCCAACCTGAAGCCGGCCCGTTTCCAGCACTTTTCTGGTGTAAGATATGAACTGCCACTGTTTCAATCAAACTGTTTCAATCTATAGCTATTTTAAATTCACTCTATCCGCAGAACCATTTTTTATCTACACACACAATGTTGAATATTTTCATCGAAATTTGTTATAATTTAAATCTATGTAACTCTTTAGATCAATGTACCTGATGATGGTCTGCAACAGGGTCGAAACGTGGTAAATCGCTTGTTGGTTCTTCAAACCCATCACTCCATCACGGATTTACTGCTCGCAAGACAATTTATTTAATTTGTATACAATTATTCGCAAGATGAGAGTCTGGTATAATTATGTCTGTTTCTAAAAAGGATCTTTAATTTTGTATCGTTCTTCATAATATTATGATTGTGCCTGTTATTTTCGGACGCGATCTAATGAAAGTATTTCATCTCGCTTCGAAATTATCGTGAAATGATAATCATTAGCAACATGAAAAGAGACAAGAAATTTTGTTACTAGAGGTCCACTATACAGCAATTGTTAATAAAAAATTAGGATTATTCAACAAATTAGAGTCAACGCGATTAACAGTAACTAAAATAAGAGAAGCGCCATGGCAAAATAAGAAATATTTTAATGCAAGGCACAAGTCACTCTATAAGTAGCTCAAGGACGATTAGTTTACGATTATAATAATATGGGCGCTATTAAGAAGGTTATTCTAAATTGAAGGGTTCTTATGTTACTAAAATAATTAGAAATAATAGGTACGTAATCGCAGACACAGACAGTCTACACATAGGCAAAGAAAATATCAAGGTATTTCGGAAGCAAACAATAAATGTTCATGGCCCCCCACTTAGTACTAATGAAAACCCCGTATGTAAATTTTATTTTCTTCTCTTACGCCTTACTTTGTATTTTTTTGTTTTACGTATACTTTAAGCATTTTATGATTGATTTATTATAAATGATATCTTAGTTTGTTACGCCTATATTAAACAATATTATTTTATGATTTAAGGTTTACATGTAGGTATGTATTTTATTTAACTTTTCCCCTTAGGGTTACAATCGTTTAGAATCTTTTATTAATACAATACATCTCTATAATATTCCTTGCCTTATCGCCTACACTTATGTTCTCACCTTTCATTCTAAGTTCTTACACTAATAGTCTGATTATAAATAACTTATTCCGCTTCTCGCGCCCTCTGTTTTTCACCTTCACACCTTGTACCATTTATAATATTTTGCGTTTGTGACCGTATACTGTTAATATTTTAATTTTATGATATGGGAACGACTCTGGGCTGCGTGTGTTAGAACAGAAAGATTTTATTTATAAGATAATGAATTTAACTGAAAATAGATATATTGTTTCTATATCTT